>NW_020769737.1:0-27718 GCF_900518735.1 Pseudonaja textilis | reverse complement strand
ACCATTATAGATATTGTAACTATGACCAGTCATTTCCATTTCAAAGAATGCTCTGGGTAGGCTGTCCAGTTTCTCCTCCCCAGTGCATTGTCCAATATCCATTTTTGGCAATCCTGAATGAGGAAAGAAACATTCAAATACTTGCTCCCAAAAATCCTTTATAAATCCATCTCTCTGTCTCAAATAAGGTTTTATGGACTGAACAAAGTCCTGAAATCCCAAAACATCATTTGATTGGATTTGAAAGGAAACAGCGCCATTGAACAATTGCAGATACCAACTCTTCTGAATTCCTGTGAGTATAAAATCAAATTGGCTGGTCATGATCCAAACTTTTCTAAATATCATATTCTCTTTAAAGGTAGGATCCAGCATAAATATGACACTTGTGAATCATACGAACAACAATGATTCTCCATAAACAATAAATATGTTTGCCCTGTTGTCTGTGTAATGTTGATGAAAAGTAGATGTTATACTACCAATTTTATCCAAGTTATCAAAAGTGGGTATTCCTGGGACCTGTTGTAGGAAGGCTGAACAGATTTCATTCTGGAGGAGTAATAGTTTCAGTTTATGCAAAAAATGATCTCCTCTGTCAGACTCAGAAGCAAAAAGCCCAACCCACTTCCATCCAAATTGTTGTAACAATCCTAGAATCCCAATGTATAAAGCAGCTTCATTGGGAGCCATAAAGTAAAGGGAGGATAACTGACTGGCATGAAATGCTTCTGGTGGATATGAACCATATGTAAGCTGAAAGAAAGTCAAAGTATGTTAAACTATATTAACAGAATAATAGAATAACAAAGTTGGAAGGAACCTTGGAGGTCTTGTAGTCCAACCCCCTGCTGAAGCAGGAAACACTATACTATTTCAGACAAATGGTTGTCCAATCTCTTCTTAAAAACCTCCAGTCATTGGATCACTCACAAGTTGTTAGAGGCAAGTCATTCCACTGATTAACTATTCTGTCAGGAAATTTCTGCTAGTTCTAGGTTGGTTCTCTCCTTGATTAGTTTCCATCCATTGCTTCTTGTCTTGCCTTCAGGCGCTTTAGAAAATTGATTGACCCCCCTCTTCTTCCTTGTAGCCATTTAGATATTACAACAGTGCTATCATGCCACTTCTAGTCCTTCTTTTCATTAAACTAGGCATACCCAATAAGATAGGCTAAGTGCCCTCTTCTTCCCTGCTCTTTAGGGTCTAGCTGAAATAAAGAAAATTGCTCCTGTAATTTCTTCCTGAAATTATTACTACAATTTTTGGGACATTCATTCATTCATTCACTCACTCACTCACTCACTTACTCATTCATTCATTCATTCATTCATTCAAGAGGCAACTAGGGAAGATATTTGAGCAGAAAAAAAAGGAAAGTTTTCAAATGCCTTATCACTTATGCAGGCTGAGTAATTTTCAGTTACTCCCTAAGTCTTAGTTATAACCTTCTTGCTAGCTTCTTGTTTGAATCAGTGGCTATGTATGTGTGTGTGAGAGAGGGTGCACATGTCCCTTTGAGTCAGTTTTATTTCTGGAGACTACCTGGATAAGTCCCTACAGTAATCTTGGCAAGATTGTAGAAGTGCTTTGCTATAATTCATAGGGCTAACCCAAGGTCACCCAGCTGGCTTTGTGCCTAAGGTGGGACCACAAGTCACATTCTTCTAATTGCTAGTCTAATACTTTAACTACTGTGGCAAATTGGCTTTCTTTTTGACAATAGTTTTGGTGATAAATATAGATAGATAGATAGATAGATAGATAGATAGATAGATAGATAGATAGATAGATAGATAGATAGATAGATACAAACTAACACTCATGCTTCATCATAAAATCTCAAGAACCATAAAGCCTTGAAATTTGGTACGTATGCTCCTCTTGGCTTCTAGGTGCTCACTAAGAAAGGATTTTTTGAAATGACCATCAAAGCATTACTAGTTCATATATTATTATTAACATGCTCTGACGCTAAGGAGTTCGACTCCCCCTCCCTTGTAAAGAAATATTCCAAATGCAAAACACAAGCAGAGGACAGGAGTTTCAGTTTTAGTTTCACAGCACCAAGCAGCTTTAGTACAGAACAGTTGAGCTAAGCCACAAGAAGCTAAGCCTTCTTGCTCACACAGCAAATACTCTTTCAGGTTCCAAACAGCCCTCAACTCTCACACACACACTGATAGGATGTTACCAGATGAATACTGATGGATGCTGGTAGGCAGAGGCAAAAAATTTTCCCCAAATTTTCCTCCCCATAAATTAAGTCCAACCACATAGTTTCACAGAAAAGTATGGGTATCGAGCTAGTATACACATATGAAGAACAGTTGCAGTAACTGGGTATATCTAGTCTAATTAAAAGAAGGACTAAGGGTGACATGAGAGCAGTCTCTCAATATCTAAGGGGCTGCCACAAAGAAGAGGGTGTCAACTTATTCTCCAAAGCATCTGCAGACAAGAACAAGAAGCAGTGGATGGAAACTAATGAACGAGAGAATGAACCCAGAAATAACAAGTAATTTCCTGACAGTGAGAATACAATAGAATAGAATGGATTGGAGTGGAATGGAATGGAATGGAATAGAATAGAATAGAATAGAATAGAATAGAATAGAATAGAATAGAATAGAATAGAATAGAATAGAATAGAATAGATGGAACAGCTTGGCTTCAGAAGTTGTGAGTGCTTCATTATTGGTGGTTTTTAAGAAGAGACTGGACAACCACTTGTTTGAAATGGTATAGGGTCTCCTGCTTGACCTCCAAGGTCCCTTTCAACTCTATTATTCTATGTTCTGTTTGCTAGCCAGCCTTTTCTATTCTCCTCTTGACATAGCTCCAGATTTCACCACAGATAGTGGTCAAGCCACTATATCAGGTAGCCCTCTCAAATAAGATTAATTTCCAAACAAATGATTTGGTTAATTATCCCCACATCTACACCAACCTGAGGTATCTTGTAGAAATCTATAATTCATGGAATATGGGAAGAAGTATCAGATCCAAGTCCTACAAGAATGGCCATGAGATTTTTATGAATGCCACATTCATAGTTGGGAAGAAATCTGTTTGATTTGAAAAGCAGGTCGAGAGTGGTCCGATAAGTCATTCTTGGATCATAGAAGCTGTCTGAAACGTGGACACCAAGTGTGACATTGGACAAGATTTGCAGATTCTCATTGATCTCCTTGATGGCAAATTCTAAGGAAAGGACATGCTGGTAGAATTTTGTGATCATACTGAAAATAAATAAAGCGTTCCAAAAAGTAAGTATGCAGTGGATGAATTTGTTCATATAAAATGATATTTTTGGCTAGAACTGGAATTGAAAGATCAAATTCCTTTTTGGTGTTAATATTTCAGAATTATGTAGCTGCACATAGCACTAAATTGCAAATATGTGTGGGGAAGTAGCCATTCTATTATTCATTCCATTATATCTGAAAATTTACTCATAAAGATGTACAACTTTATAGCTTGTTAGGTTATAAGGCAAAACAATGTACAGTATATATTGCCTTTTCTCCACAATGGAATTTAATTTTTCATTTAATATAATTTTCCTGTCAGCTTTGCTCAGTCCTAACGTAGATCTGAATAAAGATGTACATATTCTTGGTTTTTTAAGTCTCTGAAAGGTAGTTGATTTAATATTACAGTTTTGTGCTATTTTTTACAGCTATTTCTCATTTAACATAAAAATTGTTTGCTTAAACAAATTTTATTGCATCATTCTTATTTTATAGTACAGGAACACCATGCTTGAACATTTTCACTTTCACTTTCTCTATATATCAAATCATCATAGTATATCATATTATATAATATATATCACATCATTGTACCATCTCCCTATCTGTAGTTTCTCCAAAATCCAGATAATCTTTAGAAATTTTAAAGTAGGTTCATGTTTTATTTTATGGAGAGGAAATGGAGATGCAATTTGTTTCTGTTTTGTTTTTTGTTTTGTCTGTTCATGATAAGGGAAGCCAAATTCTTCAAAGGCAATTGAAATAAGGTTGTATCTTTAGTGGTGAAGAAGTATTTCCAAAAAACTCAGCATCTAGCAAAATGCAATCTATTTATTTATTTTATGTATTTATTTTATTTTTCAATTGCTTACAAGATAATAAGTATAAGTATAAACATGAGTAAGAATACAGGAAATAGGTACAAATAAATGGGGACAATAGGACAGAGACAAGAGGCACGATGGTGCACTTATTCATGCCCCTTACAGACCTCTTAGGAATGGGGTGAGGTCAATAGTGGATAGTTTGAGGTTAAAGGAGTGGGGATATGAGGATATAACAACAAAGTCAGGTAGTGCATTCCAGGCATTGTCCACTCTGTTGTTGAAGTCGTACTTTCTACAATCAAATTTGGAGCAGTTAACATTGACTTTGTATCTGTTGTGAGCTCTATTGTTGTGGTTGAAGCTGAGGTAGTCATTGACTTGTAGGACATTGTAGCAGATAATTTTGTATACTATGCTTAAGTCCAACCACAGGCAGCATACTCCAAGATAGTCCAAGCCCAAATTTACCAGTCAATGAATACTTCAGCTTCAACCCTAACAACACAAGAGCACACAATAGATACAAACTCAAGGTTAACTGGATTGCAGGAAATACGACTTCAGCAACAGAGTGGTCAATGTCTGGAATACTCTACCTGACTCTGTGGTTTCTTCCCCAAACCCCAAAAACTTTAACCTTAGTCTTTCTACTATTGACCTCACCCCTTTCCTAAGAGGTCGTAGGGGCTTTGCATAAGCCCACCAATGTGCCTACCATCCCTCTCCTATTGTTTGTTTTATTTTTCTTATATGTACCCATTTCATGTATTCATAACTATGTATATACTTATACCTATTATCTTGTTGGAGGTTGCATATAAACCTGGTGGTATAGGGTATTTATTCTGTTGGGAGCAGAGGAGTGTACTACTCTTCTGGTGAAATACTTCTGGAGTTGCTCAATTGTTTTAATATCTGATATACAGTGCTGATTCCAGACAGATGACCTGTATTTGAGTATTGGTCTAGCAAAGATTTTGAATGCCCCAGTTATCAATTCAATATTTCCAGAGGAGAAGCTTCATAAGATTAGATTTACAACTCTTAATGCCTTTTGGAAATGCTGTTACAGTGAGCTCTAGCGCTTAGATCATTAGATATGAGTACTCTGAGATCCTTGACAGAGTGAGGGTCATCAACGAGTATCAATCAATCTAGTAGAAGGTACCTCAATAACCTTCCTATGGGTATATACTTATGGAAAAAAAACACAAGGACCCTTAGTTCTCATCTAAGTAAATTAATTTAAAAATAGAGAATATAGAAGAGTTCAGTATAAAAGACACTAGATTGCTAAATGTGCTTTCTATATCTTTGTGATCTGGACATCTGAAGTGAACAAAGTCTTCATAATCTTGTTAGTGGTAAAAACTGGTCTTTAAGTTGTTCTCACAGTTTTGTGATATCTTTTCAAAAGGTGATCGATTTATAGAGGGAGAACAGCCTTTTCCCTTGGTATATAGAATATAGAAACAGGGTTGGAGGGGACCTTGGAGGTCTTCTAGTCCAACTCCCTGCTTAAGCAAGAAACCCGACACCACTTCAGACAAATGGTTATCCAATCTCTTCTTAAAAACTACCAGTTTTGGAGCATTCACAACTTCTGGAGGCAAGTTGTTCCATTGGTTACTTGTTCTCCTTAGTTCTAAGTTGCTTCTCTCCTTGATTAGTTTCCACCCATTGTTTCTTATCCTGCCTTCAGTTGCTTTGGAGAATAGCCCGACTCCCTCTTCTTTGTGGCAATCCCTGAGATATTGGAACACTGCTATCATGTCGCCCCCCCAGTCCTTCTTTTCATTAAACTAGAACAGTTCCTGCAACTGTTCTTCATATGTTTTAGACCATATTTGTTAAACCAGAAAGAAAAGATCTGATCTGCAAAAGCTAACAAGGGGCAAATTCCCATTAGGTGAGGATAGATATTTGCTTACTTTGTAATATCAAATATCCTATGTGAAGGGTATTCATCAAACCAATGTTCATTGGAAACAAATATAATCTGAGAAACCATCCCTCCAATTAAGAGATCACCTGGTTGGTAGCATTCATGCAGAACAGGAAAAGGATCGGCAACCGAGTAAGTCAGTGTATCCACTTTGATTACTGAAAACATCAGAAGAAAGAACATGTCCTTGGTACAAAGGCTACAAGTCGAGGCAGTCAGCTAGATTTTTTTTTTTTAAATGGACTAGTCCACATGCACCTCTTGAGAAAAATGAATTTGAAGTTCAACAGGAGAATAAAGAAATGTTTCGGTATTAATAGCAATGTTTCCTGATTAATAGTAACAAAAAATGGCAGAATCATGAAAATGAATAGCATTCTTTCTTCTTATTATCAAGATCCCCACAGAGAGGCTGAGACTTTATCTTATTTTATGTTTCCTTTCTGCTTTTTGAATCTTTTTGCATAGCTCTCACCTATTCGAGTAGTTCAGGAAATGATAATGATCAACCCAATTCTCAGAAGACTAAATTATCCATTCTACTTTTTTTTAAATCCACAATTGAAACAACAGTGACTTTCCATGGGAATGTTTATTTTAATTGATTGCAAAAAGCTTATTTCAAATTCATCTGGATCCTTAGTCAATTTCTAACTTTCCAAAAACAACACCTTAATCACCTTTCTGCTGTTTATTTTTTTAAAGTTCTTAATCTTATTCCCAAAAGTTCTTAATCTTTAAATTCATACTCATATTCTTAACCTTTAAATTGGTACTCAAAATTGCTTTCATTGAGGACTGAAGGAACCTCACCATTGAATCCAATCAAACATGCTGTTCCAAAGGTTTTTAATATTTGAAAGGCAGTAAAAAAAAACACCTTATTTTAAAATTACTAATGAAACGTCTCCCCATCAACTACTTTAGAATTCAAGGTAGTATGTAATTTCCTTAATCACTTTCCCTTTTGATTTATAAAAGTATTTCTTCTATTTTTTTTGTTCATCCCTTGTCAAGTGCTTGCTGACACTCAATCAGGGCTGTCAAAATCATGGCTAATGTGCTGGATACATCACATGCTAACTATGCCTGTTTTAACAAAGGGGGAAAAAGTCATGATACATTAAGTGATGATGCTGTGGTGACAAGAGTTTGACACCCCTCCCAGAGGCCCAGGGAAGGACTCCAGACTTGGGATGGTGAAAAATAGACCTCCTGGAAATATCAGAAGTCTGGAAACGGGGCTGTTTCTGGCTTCCAGTGGGCCTCCAGATCCCAGGGAAGCCATTTTTGCTTTTACAGAGGCCCGGGGGAAGCCTCCAGAGCCTTGGGAAGGCAAAAATGGCTCTCCTGGAAGTTCCAGTAAGCCACGCCCATTAAGACCAATCAATCAAAAAATGGATCCCCTATGATACTATGCTAAATAGATTTCTATAAAATATTCATTAGATTTTTCCCATACTGATACAGGGGTTTATGAGTGAAAGCTAAGAACTGGAAACTACAAACCTTTAGGTATCCTTAAAAATAAATATCTCAAATCTCCTAAGAAGATAAAGAGATATATGCTCAAAATCTTGTTAATTCAATATTTTCACAGGCAAATGGGTTAGGTTAAATAATCTTGGAAAATATCTGAAAATGTAGCAAATGAGCACTTCATTTGAAATAGGCAATAATGAATTTAAATAATAATCCCAATACTTCATAAAATCTTGTCTGATAGAAATAAGGATGTCTAAAATAAAAATAATGAGAATATTATGTAATAATATTAAATATAATAATAGCAGATACTCTACTCTTTTTTGTTAATCATTTCCCATGGCCAGAAATGTGCTAATTCCTCTTTATGAGTTGCTCCCTGTGGTTGAGGTCAGGCTGTAAAACAATGATGTAGCATTTTGGCAAGAATAGGCATCCTAGTAATGCAGCACTGGAGGACAAGATGGAGAAGACCTCCATGGCTACCATGGCTTCCCTTTTAGTGCTCAGATAGGCTGGAAAGAAGGAGATCCACACACTGCAAAAGGCCAACATGCTGAAGGTGATGAACTTGGCTTCATTAAAGCTGTCAGGTAATTTACGGGCAAGGAAAACCACAATAAAGCTGGCGATGACCAAGATACCCATGTAGCCCAAGACACAGTAGAAGAAAAAAGCTGACCCCTCATTGCACTGTAAAACTATTTCTTGGTGCTCTGACTGCATGTCCATCTCAGGAAATAGGGGGAAATGTTGAAAACCAAAGAATACAAAGACACACTTGTAGGAGAGAGAATGAGAGGACAATAGAAACAGCCAATCTTTTCCCCACCCATTTCCTCATCTGAGATCCTGGTTTAGTGGCCATGAAAGCCACAACCACAGTGAGGGTTTTGGCTAGAACACTAGAAATGGCCGCTGAGAAGGTGATTCCAAAAGTAGGTTGTCAGAGAAGGCAGATCACTTTTCCAGCTTGGCTGTGGAACAACAAAGAGGAGAGAAAGCAGAGCTGAAGAGAGACAAGTAGGGTGTAGGTGAGGGACCGGTTGTTGGCTTTGACAATGGGAGTATCCCTGTGCTTAATAAAAGTTCCAAGTACACAAGATGTCAAGAAGAAAAAACAAAGAGCTGCTGAGGCTAAACCAATTCCTAAGGTTTCTTCAAAGGTTAAAAATATGATTGGTTTCAGGATACATCCTTTCTCATCTTTATTTGAGTAGTGATCTTCTGAACATTGAAACAGTCATCCATATCTAAAAGAAAAGTCAAGGCATGTTTTTATATATTCCATATTTTTGAAAATAATATTCTTTATGAGTGCCAAACATTATCCCTCTCAAGTTTTTCTGTTGGTTACCATATTGGATCATGTTTTTAGGGAAGTGCAGTTTTCCATCATTGTATCAGCTGGGACCACCATAAAAGAAGCACAATAGGAAGGGCAATTATTCTATGAAATACAGTTCTCTCTGGCAGTTTCAAATTTATTAAAATTTAGACAATCTGACGTTTCCCATTTTTCCAAAACATGGAGGAGAAATCTGTAAGAGTGGATATAAGAGCTTAGCTCTTATAGGCAGACTTGAATTCAGAATGACAGATTGTGTTTAACAGTTATAGAAATGAATATTCACCTTGAAGAACACACAAAACTATTTGCTATACTAAAGTAGTATATTACAATTGGCTTAGGTATATCTAACAGATTTAACAGATAATCAGAGTTGGAAGGGACCTTGTAGGTCATCTTGTCCAACCCCCCACCCACGTGGGAGATCCTACACCATTTCTGACAAATGGCAGTCCAATCTCTTCTTGAAAATCTCAAATGATGGTGCTCCCACAACTTCTGAGGGCAAGCTGTTCCATTGGTTGATTGTTCTTACTGTCAGAATGTTTCTCCTTATTTCCAGCTTAAATCTCTCCTTGTTTAGTTTTCATCCATTATTCCTTGTCTGGCCTACAGGTGTTTTAGAAAATAGCTTGACCCCTTCCTCCCTGTGGCAACCCCTCAAATATTGAAAGACTGCTATCAGGTTTCCCCTGGTCCTTCTCTTTACTAGACTAGCCAAGCCCAGTTCCTGCAACCATTTGTTGTATGTTTTATCCTCCACTCCCCTAATCATCCTGGTTGCTCTTCTCTGTAATTTTTCTAGAGTCTCAACATCTTTTTTATAATGTGGTGACCAAAATTGGATGCAGTATTCTAGGTGTGGTCTTACAAAGGCTTTATAGAATGGTATTAGTACTTCCCTTGATTGTATCCCTCTGTTAATACAATTTAGGATTGCATTAGCCTTTTTGGCTGCTGCTGCACACTGCTGGCTCCTATTTAGCTGGTTGAACATTAAGACTCCAAGATCCTTCTCACAGTTATTGCTATTGAGCCTGGTTTCACCCAGTCTATATGTACACTTTTGGTTTTCCTTGCCGAAGTGTAGGTCTTTTACTTTTCTCAAATTGAATTTCATTTTGTTACATATGGCCCAGTGTTCTAGTCTGTCAAGATCCATCTGGATTTTGAGCCTATCTTATTGGGTGTTAGCTATTCCTGCCAGCTTAGTATCATCTGCAAATTTGGTAAGTTCCCCTTCTATTCCCTCATCTAAGTCGTTAATGAAGATATTGAAGAGTACTGGGCCTAAGATGGAACCTTGTGGCACCCCACTGCTTATTTCCCTCTGTGTAGACTTAGATTTAATGAGAAATTGCTGGAATGTCTAACCTACCCTTTTGATCTGAAATCTTCCCTTCTGAACATGGAACACAGTCATAGCAGCAGAATTGTTTTCCTTCAGCCTCCTTCTTCCAATATCCAGGGGATCAATGGTCATTACACAGAGAAATTGGAAGAACCTGATGATAAATATAAAAGATTTTTGCAAAGGGAGATTTAAAAAATCAATTAAGTTTGCAGATCCAACCTGGGACAGTCACTGGCACCAAAGGTTGATCAGTGTCTGACTCAGAGTAGATTGTTCAACATTATCCTGGGATCCCTCCATTCCTGAGTTATTAATTGTTCTCTTTATTGGGGGAATTAATCTCTTACTTCCTAGAGGAATACTGTATATCACCTAGCTGGATTTATATTATATATTAAAAGTTGTTGAAATTAGAATGATGATGAAAAGGGCCCAATGTACTTTTTCCTACTGCTGAAACTTAGCAAGTTGAACTCTGATTGTCACTATGTAGAATTATACTTTTAAAACAATGGGACTAAAATAATACTGTGTTTTCCTGAAAATATGACAGGGTCTTATGTTAATTTCTGCTCCAAAAGATGCATTAGCGCTTATTTTCAGGTGACGTCAGCATATACTTCTAATGGGATGAGTTAAAAGGAAGTCTATATTTCATCTAATGTTCCTAAATTGCAACATTATTAAAATTGTATAATTAGGTACAGTAGAAATACATTGGTGGATGGAGAATGACCCTTCATAAAACCTTAAAAAAACCCACAGTTAAACATATGTCAATTGTTCAAAAAGTTTCTACCATTTACAAGACGGTGGAGCTGGCATCGCGGCGGTACAGTGTGCGATCTTGAGGCTCTAAGATCGCCGCTGATATCTCCGTTGCAGGACAGTCCCACCAGACTTAACCCGTCCCGTAGAGACGGTGAGTGAGGAGGGCACATCCCGTCGATCCCAAGGACATTGCAAAGTCCCTGGTAGAACCACAAGAAGCCCTTTATTCCTGTGGCAGAGAGGCAGCCATTAAAGCTGCTGAAGCTGGGACAGCTCCAGAATGGAAGAAAGGTGGAAAGAAAGTGTGTCAGTTTGATGAGATAAATTTCTACTTATTACTTTCTGGAGAGAACACCCTAAATACTAAAAGTTAAGTTAAAATTGAAGATAAAAGTGGTCAAGCAGTGAGATTAAGCACAAATTAAACCTGAAGGTATATTTTTCTTTTTATTGGAACTTTGGATTTTTGTAAAAGCTTTTTAATTTTTAAACTGGACTGGTATTTCCTTTTTAAGTTTAACTTTTTCTTTTTAAAATAACTCAAAAAGTTTTTTTTTCTTCTTTTTAAGAATTTTACACTCTTTTTTCATTCTTTTTAACAATTTTAGACTCTTTTTTAATTCCTGGCTTAAATATTAGAGGGGAAGGGAAAAGAAAGGGAAATAAGTAGCACTGCCACTTGGAGACTTGGATATATTGTTTTTCTTTCTTTCTTGTTGATACATTTGGTGTTACATTCAAGGACTCTGAGTTTTTCGTTGAAAAGATAGTGGGAAGAACATGTAGATTACTTATGCAGGTGCTCTTCTGTGGAACTACTGATAGCTGGAGTCTGGAGTTGAAATTGAAAGAAAAAAGATTGAAGTGACCTTGAAAAGAGAACTGGACATTTTGTTTTTGACTTAGTAAAGAGCCTCGAATATTTAGTGGCAGTGCTTTGCTTACTGACAGAATTGTATTTTCTCCTTCCCTTTTTTTTCACTCCCCCTCCAGTTGGAATTTTATATTTGGACTTGACTCTTTTGATGCAGGAATAAGATTACTTTTCTCCCCTCTCCTTCCTCCTTTTGCTCTACCTTTTTAACAAGGGGAAAATACAGATTTCTGTCTTTTTAATTTTTTAAAATTTTTTCATCCCTTCTCTATTTTACATTTTTTTTCTTTTCTTCTTCTTCTTCTTTCTATACAATTGTAACCAATTGGATTAAGGTGCTCAAGTGCCTGAAGATTTTTTCCCTTCCCATTTTTACTTTTTGCTTTTACTTTTTTTTTAATAAATAAATTTTATTGATTTTACAATTAAAACAACTGACAACACATACACAAATGAAAAAAGAAAGAAAGAGAAAAATGGGAGAATAAAATAGAAAGAAAAAATAGAAAACAATTAAAAACCTTCTCATCTTCAACAGTTTGTAAGACCTCTTTTTTTTAATCCTTTATTTGTGCCATATTCACACCCCTAATCCTTACATATATCTGTGTATCACTACTATGGATTTATCCTATCCTCTTTATTCTTATAGTGTAAAGTCTGTCTTTGGTCTATCCATTTGTACCAGCAGTTCCAGCTGTTGTAGTATATTGAGGTGTCTTTATTTTTTAATGCCAAAGTTAATTTGTCCATTTCTGCACAACTTGAAATTTTTTTTAATGGAACGTGAGGCTGCTTCCAACATTGGGCAAAAGCTAATTTGGCCACTGTCAAAATGTGTATTATTGTGTATTTCACTTTTTTGATATTTGTTTTTTCAAAGATCCCTAACAAAAAGGACTGTTCGATCTGTTCTCTTGTCATTTCTTCCAGCCAATTTCTAATTTTCTGTCAATATTTTTGAGCTTCTGTATAGGACCACCACATATGGAAAAAAGCCCCCCCCCTTTTTTTTTTTTTTGCATTTCCAGCACTTCATACTCATATTGGGGTGCATCTTCACTAATCTCGAAGGAGGAAGGTGCCATCTATAAAACATTTTATAGCTGTTTTCTTTATATGCTACCAATTTTGTAACCTTATTATTTCTACCCCAGACCTTTTCCCATTCTATTAGGATGATGCTATGTCCTACATTCCTACTCCAGGCTATTTCTTCTTCTAATTCTACTTCTAATAAATAATTATAAAATTTTGTTATATTTTTTTTGCCTGATCCTAACAAAGTTTTATCTAATTGCTGGAGTTTATTGTTGATTCCAATTTCTTTCTTGTCCTTTTTATATCTATTTGAATTTGAAGGTATGCCCACTGATCAATTTTTAGTCCCCGCTCTTGAAGTTCTTGCCGCAATTTCAAATTTTCTTGTGTATCTAATAGGTCCTTATATTTAATCATTTTAGTGATATCCAGATTATTTGGGTGAATCATCGCCTCCATTGTTGAGATCCAAATTGGTACTTTTAAATAATGTTTTTTCTGTATTTTCTTCCAATTAGTTAATAATGAGTCTCTGATTAGGTGTCTGTGGAAATATTTCTGGCTAGTTTTCCCTACATCCCATAAAAAAGCATGCCACTCCCTCTGCAAATCGTGGCCTTCTAAAAATAATATTCTCTTGTTAGTTAAATTCATCCATTCCTTCAACCATACTAAAGAGGCAGCAATATAATACAACTCCCAATTTGGAAGTGCCAGCCCTCCCCTGCTCTTCATATCCTGCATTGCCTTTAAATTTATTCTAGATGTTTTCCCTTGCCAAATAAATTTAACAGTTATTTTACTAAGTTCTTCAAAAAAAATTGTGTACTTTAATGCTTTTACTTTTTATTGGAGTGGCAGTTGTCTGCTCTTGCTTTTTCTTCCCATTTTTCCTATTAAATATTCTAAGATGAGTAGAAAGATACCACCCTCAGCTTCTTCAATCCTGACTTCTTCCTCCTCACTATCTAGAGGACAAAGATCAATACAGATGATGTTGCAACAAGAGAAGGAGAAAGAAGTGATATTGCAGATGGTTATGCAAGGAATTCAAAAGATACAAGCAAAAACAGATAATATTGAAAAGAGAACGGAAAACATTGAAAAGAGAATGGAGAATATGGAGCAAAGAACTGAAAAGATAGATGAGAAAATTGAAAATATTCAACAGACGATGATGCAATATGAGGACAGAATTAAGAAAATTGAAGAACAAGACGTACAAAGAGATAAGAAGATTGGATATATGATACCCGACTGAGTGAAGTTGAAAGTGACAAAAGCAGATCACTGGGATCACTGGGAGGGGAAATTGATACATCAGAATTCTATCTTAGATTTCAAAATATAGAAGAAGGGTGAAAACCTTGCTGAAATGATGACAGAAATCTTGGCAGAAGCATTAGAGATAATTAAAGAGAGGATGATGGATGGAATGGAGGAGGTTTTTCGTGTCTACACAAGATATGCGATGAGAAATAGACTGCCAAGATAAGTTCATATCAGATTTACTAAGAAAATAATTAAATCACAAATACTGCAGGCAGCAAGAGAGAAAACACTAAAGTACAAAGGTAAAGAAATAGTGGTACTGAAACAGGTACCGAGAAGAGTGAGAGAGATAAGAAGAGAATCTTTATTTTTGACTAAAGAGTTACTTAAAAGAGGAATAAATTACAGATGGCTGATACCAGAAGGCCTATGTTTACCTGGCAGGAACAAAGACACAGAATTGATAGAGTTGAAAAAGCTGAGTTATTCTTTTTTTTTAAAAAACAAATTTTATTGATTTTACAATTAAAAAAACAAATCTACAACACATAGACAAGTAGAAAAACTAGAAAAGAGCAAGCAAGAAAGAAAGAAATGCAAAAGGAAAAGAAAAAGAAAGAAAAAGAAAGAAAAGGTGAACACTTAAAAACATTCTCATTTTCGTCAGTTTGTAAGATCTTTTCTCTTCTTAAATTGTATCATATATGCACAACTTATCCATATCTATATTTAAATTACACTCATATAAGTTTATCCCATTCTTTTTTTTACCTTATGATACACAATCCATCTTTGGTCTAACCATTTATACCAGGAATTCCAATTGTTATAGTATATTGATGAATCTTTATCTTTTAGGGCTAGGGTTAGTTTGTCCATTTCTGCACAGTCTGAGATTTTCTGAATGATCATCTGTTCTGTAGGTATGTGAGGTAGTTTCCAGCACTGAGCAAACATTAGCCTGGCCGTTGTTAAGATATGTATTGTTATATACTTCATTTTTTTTGGTAACTGTTTGTCAAAAATCTCTAACAGGAAGGACTCTGGTTTATATTCAGTTTGTTCTTTGGTTATCTCTTCTAGCCATTTTCTAACTCTTTGCCAATATTTCTGAGTTTTCTTACATGACCACCACATATGAATAAAGGTTCCATCTATACTTTTACATTCTCAACATTTTGGACTCATGCTGGAGTGCACCTTTGCTAACCTCGAAGGAGGAAGGTGCCATCTGTAAAACATTTTGTAAGCGTTTTCTTTAGAAGCTGCTGATTTAGTGATCTTATTGTTTCTGTTCCAAATCTTTTCCCATTCTGTTAATGTAATACTCTGTATGATATTCCTGCTCCAAGCTATCATATTTCCTTTGACAGTCTCTTCTTCTAATTCTACTTCCAGTAAGTAATTGTAAAATTTAGTTATGTTTTTTTTTTTGATCCTAATAAAATTTTATCTAAGTGCTGAAGTTTGTTATTAATTCCAAAATCTTTTTTATCTTGTTTATATCTACTGTGAATTTGGAGGTATACCCACTGATCTATTTTAAAACCCCGCTTTTGTAGTTCTTGTCATGTTTTCAATTTTCCTTGTGCATCTAATAAATCTTTATATTTGATCATTTGAATAATGTCCAGATTATTTGGGTGAATCATTGCCTCCATTGTTGATAACCAGATTGGTATTTTTAAATAGTGTTTTTTCTGTACTTTTTTCCAATTGGTTAATAATGAATCTCTAATTAAGTGTCTATGGAAATATGACTGATTGGCTTTCCCTACTTCCTATGAAAAGGTGTGCCATCCCCTTTGCAGGTTATGGCCTTCTAACAATAGCATTCTTTTGTTAAGTAGATTCACCAAATCTTTTAACCATACTAGAGTAGCTGCCGTATAGTATAGTTCCCAATTTGGAAGTGCCAATCTCCCCCTACTCTTCAAATGCTGTAATGTCTTTACATTAATTCTAGATTTCTTTCCTTGCCAAATAAATTTAAGTATTATTTTGTTAAGGTCTTCAAAAAAAAAATTTATGCAATTTAATTGGAATCATCTGAGATAAGTATAAGAATTTTGGTAAAATATTCATTTTGATAGAAGCAAACCTGCCCAATAGTGAAAGTTGCAACCTACTCCATAATTCTAAATCTTTCTTTACTTGTTGTAACAATTTGTCATAGTTATTCTGTTTGAGTGTCTTACAATGAGGTGTTAGCCATATTCCTAAGTATTTAACTTTCTTTGTTACCTGTATTCCCATACTTACCTCTAATTCCTTTTTCTCGTCTTCTGTTAAATTTTTAGTCATTAATTTTGTTTTTTTTCTATTGATTTTAAGTCCTGCTACTGCACCAAATTGTTCTAATTCTTTTATCAATTTATATCCTTTTTCTATTGGTTCCCCCCACAAAAAAACTATATCATCCGTAAACGCTTGCAATTTGTATTCTTCTGTTTTAATCTTCAGTGCTTTAATTTTGGGATTTTGCCTAATTCATATTAAGAGTGTTTCTAAAGCAGATATGAAGAGAAAGGTGAAAGAGGGCAACCCTGTCTGACTCCCTTTTCTATTTTTATTGGACCAGTGTATTCCCCATTTATTATGATATTGGCCTGCTGTGTATTGTAAATTGTTGTTATGATGTTTTCAAATTTGGTGCCTAAATTCATATTATAAATTTTTTGAATTAAGAAGTGCCAATTTAAGTTGTCAAATGCCTTTTCTGCATCTAAAAACATGAGTGCAAATTGTTTCTCAATGTGGGCTTCATAAAATTCTAAAATATTTATTACTATTCTTAAATTATTCCTTATCTGTCTAGTCGGTAGAAATCCATTTTGGTCTTCATGTATGTACAGTTTTAAAACTTGTTTTAGTCTGTTGGCTATAATAGAGGAGAATATTTTATAATCGGTATTTAGGAGTGAAATTGGTCTGTAGTTGTTAATGTATCTATGGTCAGATTCCTCCTTCGGGATCAGCAAAATCAATGCTCCCCTCCATGAGTCTGGCATCTTAGCTACCAGTAAGACCTTGTTAAACACTTCCATCATCAGTGGTCCAATTTGTTCCACAATTTCCTTATATAATTCTGCCGGGATCCCATCTGGCCTCGAGGTTTTATTATTTCCTTGATTCTCTATTGCTGATTTCAATTCGGACCATGTGATGTCCTTATTTAATAATTTTTTCGGATCATCTCCAATTACTTTGTCTTTTGTTTCATCTAAGTAATTTCTTATTTTATCCTCATTGACTTCTTCTTTCTTATATAACTCTTCAAAATATTTATGTACAATGTCTTTTTTCTTTTCTATCTCTTGTTGTGTATTGCCCTTCTCATCTATTAACTGATATATCAATCTTTTTTCCTCCTTTTTTAAAGTTTATAAGATAACCATCTTCCTGGTTTATTGGCATTTTCAAAGTAAATTTGTTTAGTCATTTTCAAATTTATTTCCATTTTTTCCTTTTCCATTAAATTCAAATTGTGTTTGGCTGTTATTATCTGATTTTGTAGTGTTTGGTCTTTTGGGGTCTTTTGTAATTGGGTTTCTAATTCCTTTTTTTTCCCCCATCTGCTGGTGCCGTAAATAATTTCCCTAGTTTAGGGCAGTCTAAATATCTTTCATCTATTTTCCTTATATGGGTTTCCTGTAAACATATTATGTCGGTGTTATGTTTAATTAATTTAGCTATTATCCTTTTCCTTTTAGTTGTCGAATTTAAACCATTTATATTGATGGATAGAAGTTTCTTTTCTTCATCCATTTAGTTAGATCTGTTTTGCTTTTTGTCTAGTAATAATTCCACTCTCTCCTTGTGTTTGTTGTGGGATAAATTCTTCTCTCTCCTGAGGTGGATAGTCATTCCCTTGGTTTTTTGGGGGGTCCTTTTTTATTTCTGTGGTGGCTTTGGTCTTCCTGTGAATTTCTTTTTGATTCCTCCTTGCTATTTTGGTCTTCTGTGCCTACTAGCTGTTCATAGAAATGTTGTGCCCGTTCCATAGAATCTATTTTGATTTTTCTTTCTTTCCATGTTACTAACATCCCCTCCAGGATTAACCATTTGAATAGAATTCTTTTCTGATTTAAATAATTGGCTAGAAATTTGTAATCTCATCTTATTTCCCTTACTTTTCTCAGAATTTGCTTAAGGATCAAAATTTCTTTGCCTTTATACATTATTGTTCCATCTCTAGACATTCTAAATATTATGACTCAAACACTCCTTCTTGCAAAGTGAATGTGAACATCTTATGACATCTTGCGTAGTTGGTACTGACCCTGTAGACTTCGTCAAATTCCTTGAGTATGTCATCTTTATCTTTTCCTAATAGTTCAGCCAATATTTCTGCCATTAGCTGCTCCAGTTTTTCTTCCTTAGATTCCTCCATGTTCTGGAATCTCAGGTATGCAGCTGCCTTATCCATTTCTAGGTGGACCAATGAATCTTCCATTTCTCTGCTTACATTTTTTAATTCTTCATCTACCTTTTCCAAATTCTTTTCCGTTTGTTCCGTTCTTGTCTCTAATTCTTTTATCATTGTTTAATTTTTTCCAAAGCCTGTTGTAGTGTTCCAATCTTGTCCTCTACCTTAAGAATGTCCATTTTCATCTCGGCTTTTAACTTTCCCATCTCTTCTTTTAATTCACTAAGTCCGCTCTTGTTTCATTATGATTTTTGATCATTATTTCCTGAAGTTGGTCATTGATTCTTGCAAAGTTAACAAACTTGATTGTATATTAGCATTTGAGACATTGGTTTGTTTTTCCCGTTAGTGATTCTTCAATGGTTTTTTTGGATTGTAGGGGAAGCTGTTGCCAGGGTGGTTGTTAAAGTCGGGGTATTCTTCCTTCCCATTTTCAGGGCCATGGTTGTTGTAGAAGTCATTTCTTTTAGTATTTGTTTTTGCTGTTGGATTATATTAGTTATGTTGTCCCAAAGTACCATTCAGTAATATAGCCCTTATGATAGAATTGTTATATCTAATTACTTGGTCTACCTATCTACTAAGTTGGTAAGTTCTGTGCTCTTGGCTAGACACTAAAATATATAAATATACAGACTTCCAGCTTGTGGTGCTTTGGTGCAGGCAGGATTCTGTGACTCTGCATGGTTTCTGCCTGTGTTCACTGCCTGAGTGCCTCAAGCCATTTGGCTTCGGGGCTAAGCCACCTTTGTAGAAGGTGGTGAAGACTGGGGGGTTCTGGCAGGGATGAGAGACATCGCATCTCTCTTCCCTAGCCAGCTAAATCTCCCTCTCCAATGGCAACTGAACAGCAGTCTCTGGCCGCCATTTAGAAGAGCCCAGCTGGGAAAAGGAATGTGCTGGAGGGGTTTGTAAAGAAATGAAACTGATTTTGCTGACCAGGACAAAGGAACAGTGAAAGTATCCTGGTATTTAACACCTACTAAAGACACATTGCTCCCAGACTGAGTAAGCAGCGAATGGATATCAAAGGGAAAACTTTTTTTCTTTTCACTCTCCTTCCAAATGGAACAGCTTTGAGAGAAATTGGAAACCCGCATTGAAGGTATGCTAAATGCTAAAGACTATGCTAATGCCAAAGGGATATGGATTTCTAAATATTTAAAGAAAATTTTTTCTTCTGCTGTGAGTGGGAAGGAAAAAAAATGGAAGTAGAAATTGAAAATAAGGAGCAGACTGCCTAGAATTTTAAAGAGCCATTTGAACAGTAATAAGACTTCAAAAGACATACTATAATTGGAATTTTGTGATTTAATAGCAACCCCAGAAAAAGAAATGGAAGAAGAGAAAAAGTGCTAAATGAAATAGTCTATCTGGATTGTTTGGTGACTTTGCATCTTTTGGGAAACTTTTTTTTCTTTGTTTAAAAACACTTGGGTGGTTGTTTTGGGAAAAATTTCTCCTCTTTATAATGGCACCACTTTTGGATGAATTTAAAACTGAATACCTAAAATATAAAAAGGAAGAACAAGACTGGAAAGATACCTTGGACATTCTTTTTCAATCTCTAGAAATGGCGGTGCATTCCTATGGAGAATTGATTGCTCAGCAGGATAATTGGGACAAAGAAGGAACCATTTTTGATGAACATGTGACCCTATTGGGGGAGAAGAAGGAGGAAGAGGAAAAGGAAAAAGGGATTTTAAAACCTAAAAAAACAACCAAAAAAGATAAAAATGAGTTGAAGGGTAGATATAAGGTTAGAAAACAACAGGAAGGGGGAAAGCACAAGAAGAAAAGGGAGGTGGAAAGGCAAAGGAGGAAAAAGGGTAAGGAAAAGAATAAGCAAGGGAGAAAGGAAGGGGTGAGAAGTCTCAATGATGGGAAGCAAGATCTGAAGAAACAAAATTTATTTAGAGACAATGGGTAAACTTAATTGAAAAAGGGATTCTGTAAAGTACATAAGATTGTGTAATTATAGGCATTTATAGAATAAAATGTTTAAGATATAAATATATAAATAAGTATCAATAGGTACGATTAAAATGGTTTTGACAGGGGTACTACCTATATTATATATCTATAAATTTCTTTGTTGTTGTTGTTCTTTCTTTTTTCTTTTTCTCTTTATATAATATATGGTGTGACTTTAGGATGTGCTAAACAAAATCCCAATATAAGTTATGTGTGATATTAAGTATTATTAGGTTAGGGGAAAGAGTTAAAGGCGTCATACTCTAATTAGTGTACAGGAGAGAATTTGTTTAAAGAGAAAAAATGAATGGATAGCTGAGAACAGACAAAGAATGTTAAGTATTATGACTTGAACTGAGATGAGTAGAATAAAACTAAGAGAGTTAAAAAAAGGAAGAAGCTATATAGAAAATGAGAAACGGTAATAAGATATGGAATGATATATAAAAGGAACATGATTTTTGAAGAGGTGTCTGTACGTTGAGTTTTAACCCGGGATCAAGCAACTTTCAGAAAAGATGTTTATGTTTTTATGTTTTATGTCTTGTTTGTTTTTTTTATTGGAAGAGAATAATGAAAATGTATAAGACAGATGGATATAAAAAATGTACACAATCTAAAGTTAAAGAGATATAATTTGAATAAATAGAAGGAAAGGAAGTAATAAAGAGAAGTTTGGGATAAGATATGAAGATGAACAGATAAGGTAAATATATATATCAAATTGTGCTTGTTTGGAAATGTGATAACTTGGAATAATTCTGTCTTTAAATAAGATGTTGTATTGGCTTTTTAAGAAAAAAAACTCTTATGTCATTATATTCTATGTTTTGTTTGTCTGTGTATTGTTTTGGAAAATCAATAAAATTTGTTCAAAAAAAATAAAAATAAAATATATAAATATATATGATTTTTGATCTTATGTCCACAATCAGGTATATAATTTTGAACAATCTATATTCAAATACTATAGAACACTATGCAACACTATATGACATTTTATATGAAAAATATATATTACAAATATATATAACAATTAATATATCAAGATTTCACCAGATTTCAATTTTGTATGATTATAGGTTTTGTAAATAAATATATATATTTTTATCTAATCTTATCTAACCTTGTCTTTGTATTAAATATTCTGAGTATCCTAAATCACCAATATTTTTAATCCAAAATGGTATTAATCTTCCCCCTTGTACTATTTTAGCATTTAATAATTACTGTTTAATATTTAATCTTATATTTATTATTTATAAAATTCTTAACCTTGCTATTCTTGCTATTTTCCTATCAAACTGGTCAGAGTATGACAATCCTTATTGTTACTAATTATTAAAAAAAAAATCAATTAGCAAATCAGTCTAACAATCAATATACTTTTTCTAAATAGATAAACTTGTATTTGTTATAAAGAGAAAGTAAAAAGAGAGGAGTTTGCCTTAACGTCAAAGAGTCAGTACTTAGTAAACAGGATAAAAAGTTTAACAAAGTGATATCAAGGAAAAACTGCATAGAAATAGGATAGAGCAATAAGAAAAAGGAATTTTAGAATCAAATTTAAATTCACCATTTTTGGGATTTTGTAGTTTTTTTCAAACACACAGTAGGGAACTGAAAAGTGCTGAATAATAACTGCCAGCAATCTGTCTCTTCCAAAACTTCCAAGTTATTTTTTTTCCCAATGCTTCAAAGTTCAGTATCTTGATCTCCTTTGCCTACAGCCTTCACCTTAGTTAATTTAGAATCAAATAAAGTTCTCCTCCAGATCAGTTAAAGGTCTGTTGAGCAAATAGTATCTGTTGTTTTGTTACAATGACTTCAGAGATTAAATGTATCTCGTATGGTGCTGTGTTTCCCTTTCTACAGCAGCCTCAGTCCTCTTCGGGTTTTAAACCTAGGGAGTCTATCAGTATAGCAATCCACTTAAGAACAGTCTACCGGGTTCTTACTCTTTTCCACGATTTCTTCTTAAGTTCACAGTCTTCTCCTTTCAAATGCTATAATCCACACTTTCACTTCCATCTGCTGAGTCCTTCCACCCACGCTAATCAAACTTTCACTTTTCTAGCCGCTTTTCTCTCGGGCTTTCAACAGATATTAACGCAAAATATCACTTGCCGATTGCACTCTCCACCATTAAAGTCTTTCTGCCACCTCTTTCTGCTCTTTCTTCACCGATCTTACAAGCTGTCACTTACTTGCTTTTCACATTGGAGGCAGTCCGGTCTTTGGAGCCGCCATTGACACGTGGTTGGCTCTTTCATGCTGGGCTCTAGAGGTATGCCCTTCACTGCCAGGGGGTTGCCTTCCCCCACACTGCAAACTGAGATTCCCCCACACTGACACGAATCTCTCCGGGATTTGGGTATCCTCTAGGGATTGCACCAAGTGCAAGAAGAGGTACACTGAAACTGCAGCTGGGCTTCCACACCTCTACTCATCCTTATCCTGCCACTGGAAGTCCCCAAAAAGCTGAGTTATTCTATCTGGAATACTTCAGAGGAAAGGAGGAAGATACAAGAAAAGAAGAGTCGTTAATTGAATTCCAAGAGGAATGTATAGCAGTAATTAAAAAAGAAGAAGGGGCTGTAGGTGGTGTACCCAGAGAGCAATGAGAACCAAGATCCACTAGACCAACAAATCCTTCTTATAAAGTCTAAAATGGATGAGAGAAAACCAATTACAATTAATATAAATGGACTTAATTCAGCTACTAAAAGAAGGAAAATATTTCATAAGTTGGGAAATTAAAATTTGATATAATCTGCCTCCAAGAAGTACATATTAAAAAAACAACATGACCATATATTGAAACATCAAAAATTAGGGAAAATATTTACAGCGTTGACACAGTGTAAAAAGAGATGAGTGGTGTTATACATTAGAAACACAATCCCCATGAAAAAAATATATACAGATGATGGTGGAAGGATTTTGATGGTGGAGATAATGGAAAATAATCTAAAGATACTTTGAATAACAATCTATGCTCCAAATGATAATCAAGATTTTTACAGGAAATTACATAAGAAAATAATTGTACTGGACTATGATAATATTTGTCTGATGGGAGATGTAATGGAATAATAAATGACAAATTGGATTATAAAACACAAAAACAGCAAAGAAAGCTAGAAAGACATTGCCAAAATCCTTCTTTTGAATGATAGATGAGATAAACCTAAAAGATGCATAGAGAGAGAAAAATGCAGAAAATAAACAATATACTTTTTATTCAAACAGACATGGATCATGGTCCAGAATAGATATGATATGGATGTCAACAGAATTGATCTCTAGCACACAAGACATAGAAATAAAAGCAAGTACCTGGGCAGATCACAATCCAATAAGACTTGTATGGAAAGGACAAAAGACGAGATCTAGATGGACTTTAAATAATACGATATTAAAGGAAAAAGACTTTAAACAGAAAATTGAGAGAGAATTGACTTTTTTCTTTAAAGAAAATACAAAAGAGGATACATCATTACAGAACCTCTGGGACACGATGAAGGCTTATACAAGAGGCTTGATAATGAACTATACAAGGAAAAGAAATATAAAACAGAAAAAAATCTTTAAAATATTGGAAGATGACGACAAGAGGTTGGAAAAAGAACTACAGAAATTTCCACCAAAAAAAGAACATTAAAATTAAAATGGACATAGCTAAACATAAAATGGGGCTAATGGAAAAAGAGGAAATACCACAAAACATTAAAAATGCAAAGCAGAACTATTTTGAAAATGCAAATAAACCAGGCAGATGGCTAGCATATAAATTGAGAAAGGAAAGAGATTCGAGAAGGATACATCAATTGATAAATGAATAAGGACATGTCTGCTATGGAAATGTGGAGAAGAAAAAAATATTCAAGATTATTATGGGAAATTGTACCATCAAGAGAATGTTCAGGAAGAAAGAATTCAACAATATCTACAGGAAGCAAATCTTCCCCAGATACCCAAAGTAACATAACGATGATGGAATTAACAGAAGCTTTAAAGAAGCAAAATATTGGGAAAACACCAGGTCTGGATGGTTTGCCAGTGGGATTTTGTAAGACATTTTAGGAAACATTGAATCTTCACTTATTAGAAGTTATGAATGAAGTTATGACAAGCAAGAGAATACCCAAAACATGGTCAAAAGCATATATTACACTTGTACTGAAGGAGGACACAGACCCACAGCAAGTTAAAAATTACAGACCTATATCCCTATTAAACTCAGATTATAAAATTTTTGCTTAAATTCTGGCAGAAAGAAACTTAAATAATTTTATTCATTCTGATCAAAATGGATTTCTGCTGAAGAGACAAATTAAAGACAATATGAGAATAATTTTAGACACACTGGAATACTTTGAGGCACATCCTGAAAAGCAAATGGCTTTGATGTATTTAGATGCACAAAAAGCTTTTGATAATATGAATTGGTGTTTTATGCTGCTACAATTGGACCCAATGGGCTTTGGTAAAAATTTTACTCAAGCCATAGAAACTATATATTGTAAACAAACTGCATAGGTTATGATAACTGGAGAGTTAACAGACTTTATAAGAAAAGGGACTAGACAAGGCTGTCTACTGTCGCCTCTGTTTGTGTTAACACTGGAAGTGCTGAATAGGAACATCAGAGAAGAAAAAGAAATAAAAGAAATGAAAATTTAAAAAGAAGAGTATACATTGCAGGCTTTTGCCGATGATCTGGTATTCATATTAGAGGATCCATTGGAGTCAGCACCTAAACTGACAGAAAAGATAAAAGAGTGTGGGAAAGTAGCAGGTTTGAAAATAAAGATAAAACAAAGATTTTAACAAAGAACATGTTAGCAAGACGGAAGAAAGAATTGGAAGAAGTTTTGAGGACCCAGGTCACAAATAAGGGTAAGTATTTAGGGATACACATAACACCAAGATATAGCACACTTAAGGTGGAAAATGATCTTAAACTCAAACAACACATTGTGACAGACCTGATAAAATGGGAAAATATAGAGTTATCATTGATTGGGAGAATATCTACAATTAAGATGAATCTTATATTTATCCCAGACAATTCCAATCAGACTAGGAAAAGAATTTTTTGAAGATCTAAACAAAATAGTGCTAAACTATATTTGGCACGGGAAGAAAGCGACAATAAAACTTAAACTGTTACAAGATGCAAGAATAAGAGGAGGATTTGCTTTGCCCAATTGGGAATTATATTACCAGGTGATGAGTTTGATGTGGGTAAAGGACTGGATATTACCAAGGAATACTACACTTTTGAATTTAGAAGGACATGACTTGCTGCTATGGTGGCATGCCTTCCTCGGATATAAGGGAACTAAAACCCAGGGATATTTTAGAAGACAATATATTTGAGAAGCATTGTTTTTAAACTGGGAGAAGATAAAAAAAGCAATATTATTTAAAAAATCCACTATGATTTTCTACTATTGAAGCTTTTCCCTATCCAATAATATATAAAAAGGAACAAACAATTAGATATGTTGAGATATTGAATGAAAAGAGTGAACTTAAATCTACGCAAACATTGGAAGAACAAGGTGTGAAAAAGAATTGTTTCTCATATTTGCATATAAAATCTAGATTTGATAAAGATGTTAAAACAGGAAGTATCTATGATAAATTGACCAATTTAGATAAAATTTTGACAGGTACTGATGAAAAAGTAATTAAAAAACTTTACGGACATTTGCTGGAATTTAAATTAGAGGAAGAACAAGTAAAAGAAACAATGATTGCATAGGGGAAAATTCTGGATATTGGATTGACTTAAATAAATGGCAAAAATTGTGGTCTCAAAATTATAAAATGACAAGATCAACTACATATAAAGAAAATTTTTATAAGATGTTTTACAGCTGACATTTACCCCCAATGAGAATTGCGAGAATGTTCAAGAATAAGTCAGATAAATGTTAGAAATGTCATCAGATACCTCATCCATATTACCATGTGTGGTGGACATGCTTGGATGCAAAATGATTTTGGACTATAATCCACACATGGTTGGAAAAAATGATAAAACAATACATAGACTTTACACCTGAGATATTTTTATTGGGAATTATACCAGAAAGATACAGCAAAGAATTGAAATATTTGATTATAAATGTTTTAACAATGGCTAGAATAATATTTGCTAAGAACTGGAAAAATGAAAAAATACCTATGCAGGAGGAAATTATTAAGAAAATCATGGACTGTGCCGAAATGAGTAAATTGACATTTGAAATTAGAGAACAAAAAGATAAACAATTTTATATGATATGGGATTTTATCTAACCATTTTATCAATGGTTAGATAAAAAGACATGGTAAAGAAATAGATTAGGAAGCTCAACAATAAAAGTAAATAGATTGATATAGAACATAATATAAAATATACAACCATTGGATGAACGTATAAGATTAAACCGTAATGAAATTTAGAATATCTCATATACAATGATGGAAAACTAGTTTAGTCAAACGAATGATTAATAATTGATACTACATAAGCACATGTTAGATTGACAAGGTAAGAATTTATACAACTTGTGAGTAATGGTAAAAAAAAAGATAGCACAAAAGATTGTAATGAACTAACACACTGTATGTATATAATTGAAAGATTTTCTTTCTATCTTTTACATTTCAAAGAAGACCAAACAATCACAAATGGATACCCTATGAGAATGTGCTAAATACATGTCTACAAAATATTCATTAGCTTTTTCCCACATTTATACAGTGGTTTAAGAAATGAAGCTATTAAAACCATGAACTGGAAGCTGCAAACTTTAAGGCATCCTTAAAGTAAACATCGCAAATCTTCTAAGAGCTAGATGCTCAAACTCTTGTTTGCTCGATGTATGCAGAGGAAAAAAGGGTTAGGTTAAATAAACTTGTAGAATGTCTGAAAATGTAGCAAATGAGCACTTCATTTGGAATAGGAAATAATGAATTTAAATAATAATCCCAATACTTCATAAAATCTTGTTTGATAGAAATAAGGATCCCTAAAATAAAAATAATGAGAATATTATGTAATAATATTAAATATAATAATAGCAGATACTCTACTCTTTTTTGTTAATCATTTCCCATGGCCAGAAAGAACACATGATGTGCT
>NW_020769736.1:34968-81361 GCF_900518735.1 Pseudonaja textilis | reverse complement strand
ATATTAAATATATTAGCTTTAAAAAAAATCATATTAATGGTCCTCGGGATTTTAAAGTATGAGTTTCGTGGTCCCTGAGATCCAAAAGTTTGGCGAACCCTGACTTACAGGACCCAAAGTGGCAGCTCATGGCTACTAAATTTCATTGTGCTGTGCAAGACGCCCTCCTGGAAGGCCACCAGCAAGAGCAGCAGTGGAGAGAAGCAGCCGCCAACCCGGAGACCATATGGAGCATCTCCCTGAGTGCCCAAGGCATGCCCAGCACTAACAAGATGCTGGACGCAAAGCTGGAAAGGTTGGAGAACGCTGGTCTAAAAAAATCAGCGAAAAATTGGAACCAATGTTTAGATGCTGTTTTGAAAAAAAAAAGGGTTTCAGATGCAGTAAAGCCTATCTATGGTTGTATACTCAAAATTGTGAAGGTAAAAGGGCTATATTGTTAGCATTTGTGGATGATATTTGTTACATAACAAAAGAACGATCACCAATTTCCCCATTTGCAAAACAGCTTGAAAAGGAATTTCATTTAAAGAATCTAGGAGAAATACAGAACTATTTAAGGGTAGAAAAAAAGAAACTACAAAAAGTGGGGTATGTTCTAAGTCAAAAGAAGAAAATAGAACAATTGTTTAAAAAAAGTGTAATATGGAAAGTTGTAAAAATGTGCAAACTCCCATGATACCAGGGGTGGGATTCTACCAGTTCAGACTGGTTCTATAGAACCGGTTGTTATGATTCTGTGCAGTTTGGAGAACTGGCAAATTGTGCCCCTGCCTGGCCCCTCCCCTCTCCAACCGCCCCTCCCCGCCCAGTCCTTATCACGCATGCGCGACATCACGCGCATGCCCTACATCACTGTGGGGTGTGGAGGGAGGCCCTCCTGGGCCTCAAGGAAGCCTCCTGGGGGGTGTTTTTTCTCCCAGAAGGTTTCCCTGGGGCCCAGGAAGGCCCAAAAATGGAGTGGGGTGTGTGTGCTATGCAGCCCCCTTGCGCTCCATTTTTTTGCCTTCCTGGGCCCCAGGGAAGCCTTCTGGGAGCACCCCCCCCGGAAGCTAGCCTGAGGTCCAGGAGGCAAAAAATATGGGGGGGTTGCTGCAAAAAAAAGAAGCCATGCCCCCCCAGTCACATGGCCACGTCCACCTAGCCACACCCACCTAGCCACATCCACAGAACCGGTTGTTAAAAAATTTGAATCCCACCCCTGCATAATACATATTCAAACCATCAAAAATAGCAAAGTGTCAGGCTCCGTGTGCATTGGCACCCGCCAGCAGTACCTTGGATCCCGATCCCAATCCCCGACGGAAAGAATGAAGTCGATGGGCCCGCAGACATTACGTTGCAAATGCTGGCTGGGGGTTGATGGCTGTGTATGGAATCCCTGGATGATGTTATTGCAGCATGCTGGGGATTCCTGAGTCACCGCTTAGCATCTGTGCCGGATCCTGGGGGGAATGGGAATTTCCTTTTATATAACGTGGGGTGGAAATGGTTTAGATGGGGATCGAGAATAGGTAGGAATAAGAGCAAATTAGGATGTGGGATATGGAATAAATTATGAATAGCCATATTAGGAGGGAGCAATTGGGAATTTAGCATAGGGCGGAGATAGCTGCAATTGGGTGGGTGGGTAGTAATATAAAGTGCTCTGGCAGGTAAATGCTCCCAGCGCTAACCTGGATTGGACTTTAACCTTTCTTGCCAGATGGGATGTGCTATATGAATTAAACTACTTCAAACCTTGATGTTTGTCAGCTTGTATTTTTGGACTATGATCATCCAGACCATGGCCTAAGACAAAATTTGTAATCAGGAGCTGTATCAGGCAGTCATAGGAAGTCTGCTGTACTTATCACAATGGTCAAGGCCAGATATTGGCAATTCAGTCAACATTTTAAGCCACTACACATCAAAGCCTACACAACACTGATTAGGAATTAAAATAATTTACATTATTTAAAGGGAACCATGGATTTAGGATTGCATTTACAAGCATCAAGTGATTTGGAATTGAAATGTTTTGTAGACAGTGATTGTTCCAATGATGTACAAGATAGAAAATCAATGTCTGGATTTGTTATAATGTTTTCAAACACACTAGTTAGTTGGAAATCAAGAAAACAGACTTCAGTTGCCATTTCCACAGCTGAAACAGAATTCATAGCATTATCAGAATTGTGTTGAGAGATAACATGATATATACTATCATTAAAGGATTTGGATATTGAAGCGAAAGGAGGTATACCAGTATTTGCAGAAAACAACATGTATACAAATGGCAGGAATAAAATCTAGAAGCAAGCAAGTTGACATAAAATATTGTAATGTCAGAGAAGCAGCGAAAGAAAATAACAGATAACAGATAATCAGAGTTGGAAGGGACCTTGTAGGTCATCTAGTCCAACCCCCCGCCCAAGTGGGAGACCCTACACCATTTCTGACAAATGGCAGTCCAATCTCTTCTTGAAAGTCTCAACTGATGGTGCTCCCACAACTTCTGAGGGCAAGCTGTTCCATTAGTTGATTGTTCTCACTGTCAGAAAGTTTCTCCTTGTTTCCAGGTTAAATCTCTCCTTGTTCAGTTTCGATCCATTATTCCTTGTCTGGCCTACAGGAGCTTTAGAAAATAGCTTGACCCCTTCCTCCCTGTGGCAGCCCCTCAAATATTGGAAAACCGCTACCATGTCTCCCCTGGTCCTTCTCTTTACAAGACTAGCCAAGCCCAGTTCCTGCAACTGTTTGTTGTATGTTTTAGCCTCCAGTCCCCAACTCACCCAGGTTGCTCTTCTCTGTACTTTTTCTAGAGTCTCAACATCTTTTTTATAATGTGGATGCAGTACTCTAGGTGTGGTCTTACTAAGGCTTTATAGAGTGGTATTAGTACTTCCGTTGATCTTGATTGTATCCCTCTGTTAATACAATTTAGGATTGCATTAGCTTTTTTGGCTACTGCTGCACACTGCTGGCTCATATTTAGCTGGTTGTCCACTAAGACTCCAAGATCCCTCTCACAGTTACTGTTATTGAGCCTGGTTTCACCCAGTCTATATGTGTACTTTTGGTTTTTCTTGCCTAAGTGTAGGACTTGACTTTTCTCTACATTGAATTTCATTTTGTTAGATACGGCCCAGTGTTCTAGTCTGTCAAGATCCATCTGGATCTTGAGCCTATCTTCTTGGGTGTTAGCTATTCCTGCCAGGTTAGTATCATCTGCAAATTTGGTAACTTCCTCTTCTGTTCCCTCATCTAAGTCATTAATGAAGATATTGAAGAGTACTGGGTGGAACCTTGTGGCACCCCACTGCACTGTTTTTAACAAACCCATGCTGACTGCTAGTTATTACTTTACTTGTTTCTAGATGTTGGCAGATCTGTTTTTTTATTATCTTTTCCAGTATCTTCCCAGGTATTGATGTTAGGCTGATTGGTCTATAGTTTCCTGGGTCTGTTTTTTTTTCCTTTTTTGAAGATGGGAACCACATCAGCTCTTTTCCAGTCCTCTGGTAGTTCCCCAGTGCTCGATGATTTTTGAAAGATCTGGTGCAGTGGTTCAGAGATGACCTCTACCAGCTCCTTTAAAACTCTGGGATGTAATCCATCAGGCCCCGGTGATTTGTTTTCATCAAGATCAGACAGGTGTTCTCTTACTATTTTTTTTGCTTATTTTAACTTTTATTTCTGGTCTGTCTTTTACAGTTATGTTTTTGGTGGGTTGAGCTATAGTTTCTTGTTATGTCTCACCTGTATCCACAGGTGAGCAATCAAAATTCTAAAGTTCCAAAAATACAAGCAACCAAAAACAAACCCCGACAAAGATAACTGCTGAGGTTTTTCCAGTCCTCAGCAGTAATTCTGAAATCTGTTTGGCAATCCTGAAGTGCCTATAAATCACAATGCCTCCGGGAATCTTCACAGTACTTTTGCTCCAACAATACACTTTGCTTCTGGCAAATTTCTCAAGCCAAACCGTTTCCTTTTATCCCCTAAAGGGGGCGTGTTAGTCTCATTAATCACTGGCTTGACGCTTCTTTCCCAATTGAGATTGACATCTCAAACTCCGTCTATTTCTCACATCAAGCCAAGATCCCTCAAAGCCCTCCTCCTCACTTGAAACCTCTCGCACGTTTTCCTGATTATCTGTTCCCAGCTGCTGTATAATCAGAGAGGAAGATTCGGGGGAGGACACCTTCAATAAATTAGGTTCGTCTCTCAAAGCTAAGTCCACTTCCTCATCCTGGCTATCTTCAAAATCACTCAACAATGCAGGCTCAAATCTCAGTGCCAGATCCTCTTCACTCGAGCTCACATCTGCTGATGGACCAGATTCAAATCCCGGAGTCACAACAGTTTCTTCTTGCGTGAAGACAGAGGCAAAGAATGAGTTAAGCAGTTCTGCTTTCTCTTTGTTGCCTGTTACTTCCTTGCCGTCTTCTCTCTTTAGTGGACCGACTGTTTCCTTGATTTTTTTTCTTGTTATTTATATGTTGGAAGAAACTTTTTTATTATCTTTGATTTTTGTTGCAAGTCTTTGTTCGTTCTGAGCCTTTGCTATCCTGACTTCGTCTTTGCAGATTCTGGCTATCGGCTGATATTCTGCCTTAGCTGTATGTACTTCTTTCCATTTTTTGTACTTGTCCTTTTTTTCTTTCAATTTGCCAAAGAGATCTTTGTGTAGCCATGCTGGTTTCTTCTTGGATTTCTTGTTTTTCTTTCTCAGTGGTATTGTGCTGGTCTGGGCTTCTATGATCATACTTTTCAGAGTTTCCCAAGATTCTTGAGTTGTTTTCCCCTTTAGGATTTTCATCCGTGGAATCTTTCCCAGGTTCTCTCTGAGTTTATTGAAATCAGCTCTTTTAAAATCCAAGACTCTGGTGTCATTATGTTCTATTGCTTGTGTTTGTGTTATGTTGAATTCTAGTATGACATGGTCACTCTCACCCAAGGTTCCTGCAGTTTCAACTCCCTCTATCACTTCTTCTCTGTTTGTAAGAATTAAGTCCAGTATGGCAGTCCCTCTAGTTTCACCCTCTACCTTTTGGACAACAAAGTTGTCAGCTAGGTTGGTTAGGAACTTATTTGATTTCTCACTTGGTGCAGAATTAGTTTTCCAATTGATATCAGGATAATTGAAGTCTCCCATTACTATTGTTGTGTGTTTCCTGCATATGTTTGTTAGTTGGCTGGCAAAAAGGACATCTATTTTTTCTGCTTGATTGGGTGGCCTATAATATACGCCTATGGCCATGTCATTCTTTTTTTCTTTTATATTGACCCATATGCATTCTAGGAGGTTTTCATCTTTGGTTTCATGCATTTCTATAGCAATATAGTGGCCCTTTACATACAGTGCAACTACTCCTCCTCTTTTATGGGGTCTGGTTTTTTTTGAATAGTTTGTATCCTTCTACCAGTATATTCCAGTCATGGGTTTCATCCCACCAAGTTTCTGTTATTCCAAGGTTAAATCTCTCCTTGTTCAGTTTTGATCCATTATTCCTTGTCTGGCCTACAGGAGCTTTAGAAAATAGCTTGACCCCTTCCTCCCTGTGGCAGCCCCTCAAATATTGGAAGACCACTATCATGTCTCCCCTGGTCCTTCTCTTTACTAGACCAGCCAAGCCCAGTTCCTGCAACCATTCATAGTATGTTTTAGCCTCCAGTCCCCTAATCATCCTGGTTGCTCTTCTCTGTACTTTTTCTAGAGTCTCAACATCTTTTTTATAATGTGGTGAATAAAACTGGAAGCAGTACTCTCGCTGTGGTCTTACTAAGGCTTTATAGAATGGTATTAGTACCTCCCTTGATCTTGATTGTATCTCTCTGTTAATACAACTGGTTGTCCACTAAGACTCCAAGATCCCTGTCATAGTTCTCTCTGTCTTCTTATTCTTAGTCCTTCTCTTCTCGGTTGCTCTCTCTCTTCCTTGCCTTTTTCTTCTTGTTCCACTTCTTGTATCTCCTGTTGCTGTCTTCTTGGCTTCTACTTTCCAGCTCTTCCTTACTACTGGTTTCTTCTGCCAATCCTACCAACTGCTCATACAATTCTTGTGCCTTGTCAATACTATCAATTCTAATTCTTCTTTCTTGCCAAGTGACCAACATTCCTTCCGGGACTAGCTATCTGAACCATATATATTTTGTTTATTCAAAAGTGTTGCTAGAAATCCATATTCATTCCTTTGCTCCCTCAGTCACCTTGGAATCTGTTTTAAGGTCACAGTTTCTTTATCCTTGTACGTCATCGGTTCTTCTTTTGGTATCTTGTATATAATGTCTCTCACCTTTTTCCTCGCAAATTGTATGTGCACCTCTCTTGGCAGCTTGTGTCTTCTTGTGTAATTTGTGTGTATTATATACACCTTGTCGAGTTCATTCACAATTTCTTGCCGATCTCTCTGCAATGCTTCCGCTATCAGTTCTGACATAATAGTTCCTAAATCTTCATCTGTAACTTCTGATACATTCTGAAATCTCAACTAGAACGCAGCGCGTTCCATTTCTAGGTGCACTATCAAATCTTCCAAATCCTTATTCATCGCCATTACTTTCATATCCATCACTTCCAGCTTCTTTTCCATTTGTTCTGCTTTAATTTCTACATTTTTTATTTTTTGCTCATTTCTTTTTATTGTTTGCTGGATCGTACCTATTTTTTCATCTAGTTTATGGATATCGCCTTTCATCTCTCCCATCTCTGTCCTTAATTCTGTATGATTCCTCAACATTGTCTCTTGCATTTTTAACATCATTTCATGAATGTCTAGCAACATTGTTTGCATTGCTTGCATGTTGGAGGTGTTACTCGTCTTTTCCATACTAAGCATCCCCTCAATTGATTTCTGGCCAGCTGGTGAAGCAATGGACAATGATGAACCTGATGTCATTTTTTTCCCTTTCAGTGTTGTTGTTGTGGTGCTTGTCATGTTTTTTATCTTACTATATAGTTCTTCCCACTTCACCATCCAAAATTGTTTCAGCACTTTGCTCCCTATCCATGCTATCCACACTATTCAGCACAACCTTTCACTGTTCGTCTATTCAATTGTTTACAATGTAATACTTTATATTTAAATATATCCTCGAACCAAAATTTAACCTTAATTTATTGATAATTCTTTGATATTCCTAAATGTTTGTTATATTCCTATATATTCCTATACTGTATTACTTAATTCATTAATCACTTCCACTATTAATAATCAATTCATTTATTCATAATATTCAATTCATTTATCATTCAACAGTATCAATCATTAATCAAGTAAACTGTTTATCTTACATGTTTATAGACTACATGGTGTTCCTGAACGGATAATTTCAGATAGGGGGGTCCAATTTACTTCAAACTTCTGGAAGGAATTCTTGAAGATATTGGACTCTACCCAGGGCTTAAGCTCCACCCACCACCCACAAACCAATGGGGCCTGTGAGAGAACTAACTCGATATTGGAACAATATCTTGATGTTATATCAATTATCAACAGGATGGTCTAACCTACTGCCTTTCGCAGAGGTGGCTTACAATAACTCTCTTCACAGTATCACTGGTTTCACCCTGTTCAAGGTAGCTATGGGCCAGGACTTTGTACCCATCCCAGAGCTACCACAGGAGAAACCCAATGTTCCATCATTAACAGAGTGGATAACCCAACTCCAGCTTACCTGGCCAGTTACTCGTAAAGCACTAGATGATGCTCATCAAGCTCATAAAAAAAACAGACAAAAAGAGAGCTCCACAAAAAACATACTAAGTGGGCGATAAAGTCTTGTCCACTAAGTATTTACAGACAACCCAGAAATTTTTAAAATTGGGACCTAAATATGTGGGACCTTTCCCAATCTTACGAATTGTGAATCCTGTTGCAGTACAATTGCAATTGCTAAAGACACTTAGAAGGATTCACCCTGTCTTTCATGTCAGTTTGTTAAAACCTGAACATACATCCAATTTATGACCTGACCAGGCCACCCCACCCATTCCTCTTTTAATTGAGGGTGAACAACATTTTGAGATTAAAGATATTCTAGATTCCAGGAAACAGAGAGGATGACTCCAATATTTAGTTGTCTGGAAGCATTTCCCTCCTTCTCAGTCGGAATGGGTGAATGAACATGATGTCAGAGACCCTAAGTTTATACAAGCGTTTCGTTCAAAATATCCTGACAAGCCCTAATGTCTTTTATATGTTTAACATTGTCTCTGTCATGTTTATTTTCCTATTGTTTTATTTTTCTTTCTAGGGCTAACGCCTCTTGTGCAGGAGGGCCGAATGTCAGCCTCCAAGAATCCTTCTTCTGCTTTTCTTTCTGGCTGCCATAGAAATGGGGGGAGGGAAGAATAATTGGGCTTCGTGCTGGGAAGGGTGCTGGAAGTTTAAGTTGGTGAAATGTAAAAGTTGGGATGTTTTTTTGACTATGCTTACTGCGCAGATGTAGCCTCTTATCTGTCTAGGCCAAGGTCAACCGTCTTGACATACCAGATGTCTGAAACACCACCTGAAGATGCCTCACATGAAATTATACACATCCCAGATTGGATGGCCAATTTGAACTATTGGAGGTGGAAACATGGGATAACTTTCTATATGTGATTTTTTGCGCCTATTGTCTCAGATCTTGTATTCTTCTGATGCTACCACTTCAATTTTCAGTAAAAGTCCTTTTCTCTGTAACAATGGAGTCTAAGGTTTCTTTCTTGGATTTTGAATGGAGCTTTACCTGACACTCAGTCTTCTGTTGATTGGCCCAAAGTAACCCAGCCAGCTTTCATACCTGAGGCAGGACTAGAACTCTCAGTAACCTGTTGATTGGCTTAAAGTCACTCAGCCAGCTTTTATGCTTCAGGCTGAAATGCTCTCTTGCCTGTTGATTGGCCCAAGATCATCCAGCCAGCTTTCATACCTGAGGCAGGACTAGAAATTTCAGTCTCCTGTTGATTGACTCAAAGTCACCCAGCCAGATTTCATGCCTGAGGCAGGACTAGAACTCTCTCTCTCTTTGTTTCCTGTTGATTGGCCTAAATAGTGCATACAAAACATTTGCTAGACCAATACTTGAATACAGCTCATCAGTCTGGAACCCACATTACGTATCTGATATTAACTCTAACCCTAACCTGTCAATGAATACTTCAGCTTCAACCATAACAATACAAGAGCACACAATAGAAACAAACTCAAGGTTAACCGCACCAAACTTGATTGCAGGAAATATGACTTCAGCAACAGAGTGGTCAGTGTCTGGAATACTCTACTTGACTCTGTGGTTTCTTCCCCAAACCCCAAAAACTTTAACCTTAGACTGTCTACTATTGACCTCACCCTTATCCTAAGAGGTCTGTAGGGGGCGTGCATAAGCGCACCGACATGCCTACCATCCCTGTGCTATTGTTTCTTTTATTTTTGTTATATGTATCCATTTCATGTATTCATAACTATGTTTATTCTTATACCTATTATCTTGTACGTGATTGACAAATCAAATTAAAATAAAAAAATAAAAAAGATCACCCAGCCAGGTTTCATACCTGAGACAGGACTAGAACCCTTTCTCTCTGTTTCTTGTTGATTGGCCTAAAGTAACCTAGCCAGCTTTCATTCCTGAGGCAGGACTAGAACTCTCAGTCTGCTGTTGATTGGTCCAAGCTTACCCAGCCAGCTTTCATGCTTCAGGCATGAAACTCTCACTTTCCTGTTGATTGACCCAAAGTCACCCAGCCAGATTTCATGCCTGAGGCAGGACTTGGACTCTCTCTCTCCTGTTGATTGGCCCAAAGTTCTTAGTATATCTGATATGAACTTCTCTTGGCACTTTATTTCTCATCGCATATCTTGTATAAACACAAAAAACCTCTTCCATTCCATCCATCAACTTCTCTTTAGTTACCTCTAATACTTCTGCCAGGATTTCTGTCATCATTTCAGCAAGGTTTTCACCCTTTTCTTCTTCTATATTTTGAAATCTAAGATAGAATTCTGATCTATCAATTTCCCATCCCAATGATTGCAGAGATCTCTTTCCACTTCACTCAATCGGGTATCCATATCTCCAATCTTTTCTCTTTGTACATCTTGTTCTTCAATTTTCTTAATTCTGTCCTCGTATTGCATCATCATCTGTTGAATATTTTCTATTTTTTTCATCCATCTTTTCCATTCTTTGCTCAATATTCTCCATTCTCTTTTCAATATTATCTGTTTTTACTTGTATCTTTTGAATTCCTTGCATAATCATCTGCAGTGTCACTTCTTTCTCCTTCTCTTGTTGTAACATCACCTGTATTGATCGTTGTCCTCCAGATGGTGAGGAAGAAGAAATCGGGATTAAAGAAGCTGAGGCTGGTATTTTTCTGCTCATCTTAAAGTACAATAGAAAAATTGAAAAGAAAAAGCAAGAGCAGCCAATTGCCACTCCAGTAAAAAAAAAGAAAAAAGAAAAAATGATTAAAAATAAAAGAGGGATGGGAAAAATCTTCAGGCACTTGAATACCTTAATCCAATTGGTTCCAATTATGTAGGAAAAAAGGAAAAAAAGAAAAATAAATAAAATAGAAAAAGGATGAAAAAATAAAAAAAATAAGAAAAGATTGAAAAAGACAGAGATCTGTATATTCCCCTTCCCAAAGAGGTAAAACAAAGGGGGGCGGGGGGGGGGGGGGGTAGTAAAATTGTAGTAAAAAAGAAAAAAAAAAAAAACCAAGGGGGGGGGGGGGGATAGAAAAAAAAGGAAAGATAAAATGCAATTCTGTCAACAAGCAAAGCACTGCCACTATATATTCAAGGCTCTTTACTAAATCGAAAAACAAAATTTCCAGTTCTCTTTTCAAGGTCACTTCAATCTTCTTTCTTCAATTTCAAATCCAGACTCCAGCTATCAGTAGTTCCACAGAAGAGCACCTTCAAACAATGTACATGCTCTTCCCACTATCTTTTCAATGAAAAGCAGAGTCCTTGAATGTAACAGCAACTGTATCAACAAGAAAGAAAGGAAAACAATGTATCCAATCCTCCAGGTGGCAGCACTACTTATTTCCCTTTCCTTTCCCTTCCCCTCTAATATTAAAATCAGGAATAATAAAAAATATAAAAAATCTAAAATTATTAAAAAGAAAAAGCAAGAGAATAAAAAGCTTTTCCAAACAGTTATTTTGAAAGGAGAAAATAAAAATTAAAAAGGAAAGACCAGTCCAGTTTAAAAGTTAAAAAGTTTTAACAAAATCCAAAGTTCCAATAAAAAGAAAAAAAAACCTTCAGGTTTAATTTGTGCTTAATCTCACCGCTTGAGCACTTTTATCTTCACTTTTAAATTTAATTTTTAGTCTTTTAGGGTGTTCTTTCCAGACAAAAATAAGTAGAAAATTATCTCACCGAACTGACACACTTTCTTTCCAGCTTTCTTCCATTCCAGAGCTGTCCCAGCTTCAGCAGCTTTAATGGCTGCCTCTCCACTGCGGGAAAAAAGGGCTTCTCCTGGATCTACCAAGGGACTTTGCAATGTCCCTGGGATCGACAGGATGTGCCCTCCTCTGTCACTGTCTCTACAGGACAGTTTAGGTCTGTTGGGACCATACTGCAGTGGAGATATCAGCAGCGATCTTAGAGCTTAAAGATCGCATGCTGTACCACTGCGACACAAGCTCCACCATCCCCCACTTTGGGAACATCCAACTTCTTTTGCAATTACCTTTTGAGGCTTTCCCTCCTTATGGAGGGTGTCAGTGATGGTTTTCTGCACAACTGTCAGGTCAGCAGTCTTTCCTATGATTGTGCTTCCTACTGAACCAGACTGAGAGACCATTTAAAGACTCAGGAACCCTTTGCAGGTGTTATGGCTTATTTAGCTGACTAGAGTGGGACACTTTGAGCCTAGAATATTGAACCTTTTCACAATATTCTAATTTTCTGAGTTGTGGATTTGGGGTTTTCATGAGCTGTAAGCCATAATCATCTCAATTATGACACATCACGGCTTGAACTCTCTTGCTTTGCATGTAATGAGTCTATCTCATATATTAGTTTCACCTTTTAAGTTGCATTACTGAAATAAATGAACTTTTGCACGATATTCTAATTTTTCAAGTTTCACCTGTAGGTAGGGAAAAGGAGAAGTTGTAGAAAAGGAGGAACTGTTAGAAAAATGGAGACTTAATTAAATATCTATATTCGGATTCATAAATGCCAATGTAGAAATACTTATATTGAACAATTAAAAATGTGTACTCTATTTCCTCCCATGCTTATGGAATGTTAAAACATAATACACAGATTATAATTACTCCTGACTTTTTCTAGATTGTATGTATGTATGTATGTATGTCTGTCTGTATGACTGTATGTGTCAGCTTTGAAATTCAGCTGCCACATATTATTTGAAGGGGGTTGGAGGAGTTGAAAAGTTCAAGGTTATTCTGTATGTCGTATTAAGAAATTCCAGTTGCAGTTAATTGGTTCTCATGATTTATGAAGTGGTTCTCATGATTTATGAAGCTTTTAACTGCCCTCTGGGTAGCTTCCAATTCAAAGTCATGCCTTTCCGACTTCAGGGGGCTGCTGCAGTGTTTATGCAGCTAATCAATGAGGTGCTACACCCACACCTTTACCGGGGTTTCCTCGTGTACCTGAGTGACATCCAGCGAAACCATGGAAGAACATGTTCAATTGGTCCAACAAGTTCTAGAAAAACTTCTAGCCACCAAATTATATGTGAAACTCTCAAAATGAGAATTCCACAAAGAGTCGCTGGACTACTTAGGCTACCGAATATCCAACCTGGGGATTGAAATGGACCCTGGAAAGGTGAAAGCGGTGCTGGACTGGCAACCCCCCAGAACCTAAAAACAACTTCAAAGTTTCTTGGGGTTTGTCAACTTCTATAGACAATTCATTCCGTCCTTTGCTGAAGTTGCCCTCCCGTTGACAGAGCTATTAAAAATGGGGCTGTCACCCACCAAACCAAAGCCGAATCAACCCCTGGCTTGGACTATGGACTGTCAGAAAGCCTTCGAGACCTTAAAACGCCTCTTCACAGCTGAGCCCATCCTCCAGCACCCAGAAACGACCAAGCCTTTTATTGTCCAAATGGATGCAAGTGATGTAGCGGTGGCAGCCGTTTTGCTGCAGAAAGACTCTCAAGGCCGACTGATGCCATGCACTTATGTGTCGAAAAAGCTCACAGACACAGAGAGAAGGTGGGAGGTCTGGGAGAAAGAAGCATTCACCGTACGATGGGCTTTATTGACTTGGAGGCATTTTCTAGAAGGGGCGCCAGAGGCCTTTGAGGTATGGACTGATCAGAAGAACCTTGAGGCTCTAAAGACCCCTAGGAGATTATCGCCCAAACAAGTCCGCTGGGCCCAATATTTCAAGCAATTCAACTTCAACATTAAATATATCCCTGGAGGGAAAAACGTACTGGCAGACACTCTGTCCAGAAAACCTCAGTTTGACAGCCACCGAGAGGAAATAGTACAAGCCTTAATTTCAGAAGCTCAATTAGCAGGAGAAGTGACCACTCGAGTCCAAGCCAACTGCAACCCCAAACGCCTGGAAGATAAGCTGACTGCGGAATTGAAAACAGCCCTATTGACCGATCCTTGGTTCCTGGACCATCAAACCGAATTGACAATGAATGATAGACCAGCTTGGAAAGGGAGTAAGCTTTGTGTACTCACAACCCTAAGACTACTGGTACTAAAGTGTAGCCATGACTCTCAGCTGGGAGGCCACTTCGGATTCCTAAAAACCCTACATTTACTGAGAAGACAGTTCTGGTGGTCAAAAATGAAACCTGATGTCAAGGACTATGTAAAAAGTTGTTCAATTTGTGCCATAATGAAACACAGAACTGGAGAAACCCCTGGCTTCCTGCAACAAGTCGCTGAACCAACCCAACTTTGGGAAGAAATCGCAATGGACTTTATTGTTGAACTACCTAAGAGTGAAGGGAATACGATCATTTGGACTATAATTGACATATTCTCTAAACAGGCCCATTTTATAGCTTGCAAAGGACTTCCATCTGCGAAAAAACTTGCAAAGCTGTTTGTGAAACATATCTATAGACTACATGGAGTACCTCGTAGAGTAGTATCAGACAGAAGCGTACAATTTACCGCAAACTTTTGGAGGGAATTTCTGAAATCCATTGGTTCCTCTCAAGGGTTATCCTCAGCTTTCCATCCTGCTTGTAACAGAGCAATGGAGAGGGCTAACACCATGATTGAACAATACATTAGATGCTATGTAAATTAGTAACAAGGAAATTGGGCTGAGTTATTACCTTTTGCAGAGGTTGCTTACAATAATGCAGTACATAGCAGCACGGGATTGACTCCATTCCAAATCAACACTGCAATGGATTTTGTCCTGATGCCAGAATTACCTAGACAACCTTCCTCATCCATGTCCCTAAGAGAATGGATGAAGTCATTAAAGAAAGGATGGGAAGATACAAAAAAAGCTTTGACCAAAGCTGCAAAAAAATTATAAAAAACAGGTGGATAAACATAGATCCCTTCAAACACCTTTTAAAGTACGGGACAAAGTATATTTGTTGACCAAGTATCTTAGGTTGAAACTGCCGAGTAAGAAGCTGGATCCAAAATTCTTGGGTCTGTTTCCAATTTCAAAGATAATCAATCCGGTCACTGTCCAATTAAGTCTTCCTCGACTACTGGGGAAAATTCATCCAGTGTTCCATTGTAGTTTACTAAAACCAGCTACTACATCAATAATAAGACCACTGCCAATTGCTCCCCCTAAACTGTTAATGGTACAGGGGGAAATACATTATGTAATTCAAAAAATTCTCAATTGTAGATTACACAATGGCTGATTGCAATATTTGGTCTTATGGAAAGGATACCCTCTCTCACATGCTAGTTGGGTAAAGAGTTGGGATGTTCATGCTGATCAATTGGTTAACCAATTCCATGAGGATTTTCCCCACAAACCGAAGGGTCCTCATGGAGGGGGGAGAGGGGGTTAAGGACAATGCATTAACCCCCGTATCTGTTTTCTTTTAGGAGGAGGAGTTTTCAAGGGGGGACACCTGTCAGCTTTGAAATTCAGCTGCCACATTTTATTTGAAGGGGGTTGGAGGAGTTGAAAAGTTCAAGGTTATTCTGTATGTCGTATTAAGAATTTCCAGTTGCAGTTAATTGGTTCTCATGATTTATGAAGTGTAGAAGTGGGAGGAGAGAAGGTGGATTCTGTGTAATGCATGAAATTATTTTCACTTTGGGAAATTGCTTTTGACATACCAGATCTGTTTCTAAATAAATCAATTGGAGAGAAAATGTCTCGGAGTGATTGATATCATGGATACTTTCTGGATGCCTTACAGTATGTATGTATATGTATATGTGTTGTGACTGGAAGGTTTGAGCCTGCTGTGAGCTTTGAGTCTGATGTATAGAAGACACAGGTTCAAGTGATGAGGAAGGTTTGGCATTGGAATTGGAGCCTGCTCTAATGAGAGATGCAGACGTGAGCCAGGAGGATGAGGGAGTGTCAGAAACACCATCCTCTCCTGAACCTTCCACATCAATCATGCCTCAGGTGTCAGCAGCTGATCCACAGAACATACCAGAGTCCTTGAGTGATGATGAATGTTGGGTTGATGCAAGGACTAGACGCAGGTTGAAACGTCAAGCACAATTTGAAAAGAAACGTCAAGTCAGAGACTAATTAGAGAGACTGACATACCCCTTCATGGAATATAAGGAGGCGTGTTAGTTAACAGTCCTTGTCCGGATCAAACTTCGTTAATTACTGCGCAGCTTTGAAGAAGCCTCCTGTTCCTGAATTATCTTGTGGCTCGTTATCTCTGCTTGAAGACAGTTTCTGGGAAAGCTGCCAACGACGATTATAGAGAAAAGTTAACTGTGGTTTCTGGTATTATTTGTTCGTGTTTATTTCTTGGGACATTTGGACTCTCACTTGTGGCTACAAGTGAGACAGAACATATATGTGTATGTGTATATGTATACTTCTTTTCATACTTGAACTATTGACCTATAAAGATGAAATATTTTTGTTTATTAATAGTACCAAAGCACTGTGAATTAATACCACTAATACAATAAATAACTGTCAAATATTATGTGTATCTACGGCATTTATGGTACTGCCAAGAAAGTGATGTTTAAAGATATTGACATAATTTCTTCTACAGAAACTTTTGCAAATCTTTTTAATCTTTTGTATTTTTTAATTTTTTGATATCTTGAATTTCAATAAAGATTTTTTTTAATTAAAAAAAAAACAAAGAAACCCTCTCTCTCCTGTTGATTGGCCCAAAGTCACCTAGCCAGCTTTGATTCCTGAGGCAGGACTAGCACTCTCAGTCTCCTGTTGATTGGCCCAAAGTCATAAAGAAAGGTTTCATGCTTCAGGCAGGACTAAAAATCTCTCTCAGTCTCCTGCTGATTGCTCAAAATTAACCCAGGCAGCTTATATGCCTGAGGCAGCACTAGAACTCTCAGTCTCCTGTTGATTGGCCCAAAGTCACTCAGCCCACTTTCACACCTGAGGCAGGACGAGCACTTTCAGTCTCCTCTTGTTTGGCTTAAACTAACCCAACCAGCTTTCATACCTGAGGCAGGACGAGCACTCTCAGTCTCCTGTTGATTGGCCCAAAGTTACCCAGCCAGATTTCATGCCAGAGGCAGGACTGACATCTTTATTTCTTCTTGCATTGCTTCACTTGTATATATGCAAGTCTTATGCTCCTATTTGCTCTTATTTCTCTCTGTTCCTTTGCTCTTGTTCCTTTTCACTCTACTTGCTCTTTTTTCTCCGCTTCACTTTCATTTTGTTGTGTGCACTTTTCTTCTGTTGTTGGCACTCCTTGTCCTTTATATACTATTTCTCCCCTCACTTCTTGTCCTTCTTCCATGTTGAAGTGGTGATCATAAAATTCCATTACTTTGTCCAATGAGTCCAGTCTATATCTTTTTTTCATGCCAAGTAACTAGTACTCCCTCAGGTATCAGCCATCTGAAATTTACATTGTATTTAATCAACATTGTACTCAAAAAATGGTATTGTTTCCATAAGTCTCTTATTCTCCTAGGGAACTGTTTCAAGACTACCAATTGTTTCCCCTTATGTTGCAATGGTTTGTCTCTTATCTTGTTAAGTATTTCGTCTCTTATCGATTTTTTCACAAATCTCACATGTATTTCTCTTGTAATTCATGTGTATTTTAAAAATTTCATCTATTGCTGCTTCCATTTCCTGCTTATCCATCCCTAGTGCCTTCTCCAACAACTCTTTCATTGTGTCTGGTAGCTCTTCCCCCTTCTCCTCTTCTTTATTCTGAAATCTCAGATAGTGAGCAGCTTTTTCTGTTTTCAGCATTATCACAGTGCTTTTTAGGTCTTTATTTGCTTGTGTCAGTTTATAATTTATGTCATCCACTTTTTTCTCTACTTGTCCTGATTTCTCCTCCATTTTCTGAATCCTTTGCTCATTTTTTGTTAACATTTGCTGAAAGTTCTCAAAGTTTTCATTCATATTTTGGTTTGTTTTTTCTTTCATCTCTTCCATGTCATTTCTCACTTCCCCGAAATTTTTCTTTATCTCATTAGGAGAGAGAGGGTTTCTTTTTTTGTCAGGGACTCCTGTAACGACTGAAACATCACCAGCATTTCCTTTTGGAAAGTATTTGATTTCTCCATCTGTAATATGCTCCCTATTGACCTCTGATTAGATGGACTTGAGGAGGCTGATGATGGTGTAGAACCGTGATGGCGAACCTATGGCACGCATGCCACAGGTGGCACGCAGAGCCCTCTCTGTGGGCACGTGAGCGGTTGGCCCAACTCAGCTCCATCGTGCATGTGTGCCTCCCAGCTGATTTTCAGGTCTAGATCATACTGCCCTCCCCCATCCCACTTGCAAAAAAACAGCCAAACTTTTAACTTTTTGCCCCATTGGCTGGCCCCGCCCCGCCCTATCTGCCTCTCCCACCTACAGAGTCACATGGGCTGCCTCATGGTTCTTTGGCTGCTCTCTGGTTCCCACTCCTTGCTTGTTGTCATTGTTGCTGCTGCTGCTTGCTTGCCTGCCCTGACTCCTCGTTTGACTAATGTGGCCTGCATAAATTTTGGTAAGTTGCTGACTTTGTGCCCCCCCCCCACTTGTTTGCTGTGGCCCAGGCCCAGCTGCTGCCGCTCCTGGACCTCTTGCTGTCGGTGTCATCAGTGCCCTCATGCAACCCCGGGACATCTGCCCCTTCTCCTGCCTGCCCTCCGCCCCAACCTATGTGGATCCTGGGCCTTTCCTGTGGCATTGTTAAAAGCCACTGGGGGCGTGAGGCAGGCATAGCTGGCTGGACGCTGCCAGGAGCGCGATTCTGGTTCAGGAGGAGTGGGTATCCCTGTGCCCCTCACGTGCTCATGCTGCTGCTGCTGCCACCAGGAAAGTTCAGTGGTCTGCAGTGCACCCATGTTGGGAACAGGGGTGATAAACAGGTAGGGAGGGTCCCGCGTGGGAGATCATGGCATTGGAGCCCTTCCCGGGTGTTCCCTGGCCCATGAGGGGAGGGTGAGATCTCCCACGCTCCACCCCTCAGGAGACACAAAGCACTCGCCTCCCCTCTGGCACCCACTAAGCCTCCTTCCACTGCACTTCTCTTTCTCCTCACAAGAAGTGCTCGCATGCCCATCAGGAAGGAGGAAGCTTGGCAAGGGCCAGAGGGGCAGTGAGCACTTTGTGGCTCCTTGGGGGGCTCAAGCCTCCCCCTTGCAACATTTTTGGCATCTTTGGGCATCGCTGGCAACCCCTTCCTGCGGCTCAGAAGTTCTGAGCTCTTCCCGTTGCTGCTTGGGCTCCTCATTGTGTGGAGGCAGGGGGCAGCAGCCATGATGCAGGTTTGCTAGGGAGACTTCTAGGTGGACTACAGGATAAAAATCACCCCTGCCCTGCTTGGCCCCGCCCATGCCCGCCTGGTCGCACCCATGTCTCATTTAAAGCTCTTGTTTAGCTTAGCTCCGAGACAAAAAAAAAATCCTGATGAGCGGGACTTCTATTTCTAAGCAGGAGAGAAAGGCACAGTCACCTGAAGCATTGGCTGTGCGGCTGTGCAGAGTGAAATTCAGAGAAATTGAAAGTGTGAAGCAGAAAGAGGAGATAAGAAGAGAGCTTTGGAGGTGACTGTGGATTTGTTGAAGAAAAGCCCTGTGAGCAGCGGAGAGGAAGTGGATAGCTTTGGTGGCTTAGATAACAACAAGGCAACTTAAGAAGATCTGGAGAAAACTGTGAATGACTGGAGAAATGAACTGTAGAACCACAGAACTTAATAACTGAACAAGCAGGAGAACTATAGAAAATCCTGAGACAGAACTGGAAACGAACACTCTAACATCAAGTAACTTTATATTAATTGGAGGCTAAGTCTATTAGAGGAATAATTGTAAAATAATTGGTTCAATATATTAAGTATTTTGAAATATCGATTATAATATTTATATATAATTTATAATATTTGTATTAAGTTTAAAAATTAAAATACTTTTAGGAAAGATTTAAAATACAGATAAGCTTTATTATATTTATAGGATTAATCTATTATTAGATAGATTATATTAATTTATATTTATAGTGAATGCCAAATATTAGTTGTAGTTACTCATACGTATTATTGATTATTTAATAGATTATAATTTTTGATATAGATAGATAGATAGATAGATAGATAGATATTGTTCTATTTAAAGTATAATTAGGATTTATATACTTAGATTAATACCTATGTTAATTACATATTAAGCATCAATTATACTATACCGTATAATATATATTATATTTATTAGAGTGTATATGAATGGAAATTAATTACTGAAATATTTAATAAGAAACATAGAAACTTAATATTTAGTTTTAAATATTTTAAATATTTAGTTTTAGTATCCCGAAATAGAAATTGGTCTTTTGAGAGATTAAGATAGTGAGTGATATAACATTGATAACACAAAAAGGAACAGAAACAGAATACCAGTGATTTAATGCAATCTGACATATTGGATATAAAAGAAACAAGAAGGAACAATAAGATTTAATATTACTAGCTATAATGTGATTATATGATAATTTGGGAAAGCATTTATAAAATTCTAGGAAAGCAAAAAAAATTCTGAAAGAAATGACCAGCATAACAACGACCACTTTGAGGGCAGGGAAGAAAACATCTTCAAACCCATCAGTAATGTAAATACGCCAACAATGCAATCAACATTGATAATGATTCAAGAAACGATGGTCAAGTTACAGGAGACAATATCCAAAAACCATGGGGAATTGACTAATAACATTCAAAAGCTGGACAACAAGGTTGATTCTATACAAGAGGCGATTCAGAAAAATGAGCAAAAAATTAAAACAGTAGAAGCAAAATCAGAAAGAACAGAGAAAAAATTAGAGCAGGTTGACCAACGCATGATGGAAATAAATACAAATTTGGAAGATTCCTTGATCCATTTGGAGATGGACCGTGCCTCTTTCTATTTACGATTTCAGAATATATCAGAGGCTAAGGATGAAGACCTGGGAAAATTGATGGTGGAACTGATAGCAGAAACCCTGGAAAGAGATACCCGAGAGATTATAAAACAGATAGATGAGGTCTACAGGGTCCAGACTAACTACGCCAAAAGACATCGGCTACCTAGAGAAGTGCACGTCAGGGACATAATATATAAAATAACAAGGGAGGAGCCCATAGTGTATAAGGACAAAGAAATTATCACTCTCAAACAAATACCAATGTGAGTTAGAGAACAATGCAAAGATTATCGATACCTGGCAGTACAATTAAGTAAACAGAACATCTTGTTTCGATGGATCATCCCAGAAGGCATGCTGGTTTCATTGCAAGGAAAAAAGATAAAAATAGACAACCTGGACAAAGCCCAAAAATTATACGACCAATTGACAGGAATGGAAGAAAATGATAGAAGTAGAGAGAAGTTAGAGGAAGGAAGTCAGGAAGAAGGCCAGTTAGAATTAGAGATAGAAGACCAGGAAGACAAAGCAAAAGAAACACAAGAAACCCAAAATGAAGAAGGCGTTAGAACTCTCCTTGTTCAGTTTCCATCCATTATTCCTTGTCTGGCCTACAGGCGCTTTAGAAAAAAGCTTGACCCCTTCCTCTCTGTGGCAGCCCCTCAAATATTGAAAGACTGCTATAATGTCTCCCCCCGTCCTTCTCTTTACTAGACTAGCCAAGCCCAGTTCCTGTAACCATTCTTCGTATGTTTTAGTCGAAGAACAATATACATAGATATTGTGTGCCTCCAAGAGGTACATATCAAGAACCAAGATAAAAAGTACTTAGAATTCAATAAACTGGGGAAACTCCATACTGCACTGGCAGAAAAAAAAGGGGTGGTGGTGATATACATTAGGGAAGAAATATAAGCAAAGCAAATTTACACAGACATCAAAGGAAGAATATTAATATTAGAAATAAAGATAGGACAAAGAAAGATGCTACTGGTAAATATTTACGCACCTAATAAAAACCAAAAAGAATTCTACAAAAAACTCCATGAAAAAATTGTTGAGATAGGTCAAAAATATATATGTATAGGATACCCCCTCTCAGATGCTAGTTGGGTAAAGAGTTGGGATGTTCATGCTGATCAATTGGTTAACCAATTCCATGAGGATTTTCCCCACAAACCGAAGGGTCCTCGTGGAGGGGGGAGAGGGGGTTAAGGACAATGCATTAACCCCTGTATCTGTTTTCTTTTAGGAGGAGGAGTTTTCAAGGGGGGACACCTGTCAGCTTTGAAATTCAGCTGCCACATTTTATTTGAAGGGGGGAGGAGGAGTTGAAAAGTTCAAGGTTATTCTGTATGTCGTATTAAGAATTTCCAGTTGCAGTTAATTGGTTCTCGTGATTTATGAAGTGTAGAAGTGGGAGGAGAGAAGGTGGATTCTGTGTAACGCGTGAAATTATTTTCACTTTGGGAAATTGCTTTTGACATACCAGATCTGTTTCTAAATAAATCAGTTGGAGAGAAAATGTCTCGGAGTGATTGATTTCATGGATACTTTCTGGATGTCTTACAGTATGTACGTATATGTATATGCATGTGTGTATATATATATATATATGTGTGTGTGTATGTATATATATATTCTCACCTGTATCCACAGGTGAGAATCCAAAGTTCCAAAGTTCCAATGGTCAAACAGGCAAACAGAGACAGGGCAGAGTTAACTGCTTCTGTTTAAACAGTCCTTGGCAGTCTTCCTGGAATCTGTCTGGCAAGTCCGAGATAACTATAAATCAAGACGCTGCAGCCAAAAGAGTCAGACGCATACTTCAAACCAAAAGACACTTTGTTTCGAGCAAGGATTGAGAGCCAGCACGCCTCCTTATATCCCCTGGAGGGGCATGTCGGTCTCTCTAATTAATCTCTGGCTTGACGTCTCCTTTCAGATTGTGATTGACATTTCAATCTTCTTCTAGACCTAGCATCAAGCCAGCATCCGTCAGTCTCGTCATCACTCGAAGCCTCCGGCACGTTCTGTGGATCAGCTGCTGACACCTGAGGTATGAAGGAAGTGGAAGGTTCTGGAGATGACCGTGTCTCCGACACTCTCTCATCCTCCTGGCTCACATCTGTGTCCTCTGATACATCAGACTCCAAACTCCCAGCAGGCTCCAACCCTTCCAGTCACAACATATATCGATAGATAGATAGATAGATAGATAGATAGATAGATAGATAGATAGATAGATAGATCTTTGGTTATTCGGATTTTCTCCCGCGTAAGATTGGAGGTATCTAGGCAACATTTCGATGAAGTCTCATTCATCATCTTCAGGCTTGTGTCTTCGGCTCTGTGCTTCTCAGAGTAATGTGAGCTTGCAGCTGCTTCTTCCTTTTAACTGCTAGTGGGGGTGTGACTTGATTGGGTGGGGGCTTGGCTGTGTTCTGATTGGGTGGGGGTGTGTTCTCATTGGTTGGGGGTTGGGCTGTGTTCTGATTGGTTGGGGGGTTGGCTGTGTTCTGATTGGCTGGAGGTGTGTTCTGTTCAGGTGGGGGCTTGGTTGTGCTCAGGCTAGTCTTAGTTGCTGGGGGATTTGAGCTGGTGAGCTGTGACCCTGCTGTTTGGCTTTGCGTTCGTGGTCGTGCCGCATCTTCATGGTGGGTGTCAGTTCGCTTCATGTATGGGTCAGAGGGGTTTGAAGCGGGTAGTGATGCAGCTGCAGTGCGGCTTCTGGTCCGTGGTCATGTCTCATCTTCTGTGTGGGTGTGAGTCTGCTTTCTACATGGAAGTGTGGTGGTAGCATCTTGTGTGGCCCTCGTGGTTTCATTCTTCATGTTAGGTACTCGTCTGTTCATGAGGGCAGGTTTCCAAATGGCTGGTAGGTGGGAGGTGTCATCTCGTTTATTCACGCTGTGTGGGTGTTTTTCTATCTCTATGGCTTCTCTGATTATTCTGTTGTTGAAGTGTTCAGTTTTGGAGATAGTTCTGGTATTTTTAAAGTCAATCTCATGTCCTGTGGCTTTGAGGTGTTGGACCAGGGAAGAGGTCGGTTCTTCTTTTTTGATTGAGTTCTTATGTTCTTCAATGCGTGCACTTATTCTTCTGTTAGTTTGTCCGGTGTATGTGGTGGGGAAGGCGGTGCAAGGGATTTCATATCCTCCTTGGTTTTCTAACTCGATTTTGTCTTTAGGGTTTCTTAGGATGGTGGATATTTTTCTGTTTGTGCAGAATGCTGTTTTAATGTTGTGTTTTTGGAGGATCTTGCTGATTTTCACAAAGTCAGCTGAATTAAGTCCATTTATATTCATTGTAATCAGTTTTTTCTCTTCCATGTTTATATTTTATATTTAGGTTTGGCAGCTCTCGTAGATCTTGGTTCACGTTGGTCTTTAATATCCACCTGTCCACCTACTGCACCTTCTTCTTTTTCAATCTCCATTTGTTCCTCTTGGAATTCAATTAATGAGACCTCTTTTTCTGCCTCTTCCTCTCTCCTTCCGAAAAATTCTGTGTAGAAAAGTTCTGCTTTCTCAATTGAATCAATTCTGTGTCTCTGTTGTTGCCATGTAAACATTAATCCTTCTGGGATCAGCCATCTATAATTCACCTCCTTTTTCAATAGCACTTTGGTCAAGAATCAATATTCTCTTCTCCTCTCTCTCACTCTTCTGGGTATTTGTTTTAAAACCACGATTTCTTTGCCTTTATATTTCAACGTCTTCTCTCTTGCCGCTTGTAATATTTGTGTTTTGATGGATTTTTTGGTGAATCTGATGTGAACTTCTCTTGGTAAATTATTTCTCATTGCATATCTTGTAAAAACTCGGTATACCTCATCTACTCCATCCATCATCTTTTCCTCTGTTATTTCCAAAGCATCAGCCAGAATTTCTATCATTATCGCAGCCAAATTTTGTCCTTTTTCTTCCTCTATGTTTTGAAATCTGAGATAGAATTCTGACCTCTCCATCTCCCACTTCAGCATCCCACTTTTCTCTTGTTCAACCATTGTTAGTCTGCTATCAATATTTCCAATCTTCTCCTCTCTTTGTTTACCTTCTTCTTCGATTTTTTGGAATCTCTCGTCATACTTCACCATTATTTGTTGAATATTTTCCACTTTTTCATCAGTCTTCCCTGTTCTTTGTTCAATGTTCTCTATTCTTTTTTCAATAGTATCTGTTTTTATCTTAAGATCTTGGATTCCTTGCATAATCATCTGTAAAGTTACTTTTTCTTGTTCTTTGTCTTGCTTTAACATTGCCTGGATTAAACATTGTCCTCCAGATGGTGGGGAGGCAGAAGTAGAGGTGGAGGCGCCAGAGGGTATGAGTTTCCTACTCATTTTAAATGATTCAAGACCTTCAAATTCTTTCAAACTTTAATCCAATTAGTAAGGTAGCCAATTATAATCCAAAATGGAAACGCCCAATAGTAAAAAGCCCAATGGTAAAAAAAAGAAAAGAAAAAGAAAGGAAAAAGATTCTTCGGGTTCTTCTGGACCCTAATCCAATTAGAAAATAATCCACAATAGCGAATAAAAATAAAAAGAAGGAAAAAGCTCAATAATAATAATAAACAAAAGAACAAAGCAAAAGAAAAATTTCTTCAGGTTCTTCACACCTTAATCCAGTTAGAAAATCTCAATAAAAAAAAGACCAAAATAATCCAAGAGCATAGATGGAAAAAGCAAAAATCCCAGTGGAAAAGGGAAAGAAAAAAAAAGATGAGAAATTCTGAGGCTTTTCCTTTAAAATAAAAAGCAGAAATAAAAATATTGCTAAAATAAAAGTTTACAGTAAAACCAGTAAGGAGGGGTAGCGGAACTAAAAAAAAGATTAAAAAAAAGAAAAACACACTGCACTTTGTTTAATTGTCCAAGGCTCTTATTATGACTCTTTTCCACAAGCTTCAAAGCCAAACCTCAAATGTTAAATTGTTGATAGAAGCCCAGAAGAACACCTGTAACACCTATGATTGCTTAGGGGAGGAATTTTGGATATGGGATTGATTTAGAGAAATGGCAAAAACTATGGTCGCAAAATTATAAAATGACAATGTCAACAGCTTAAAGAGAAAATCTGTATAAGATGTTTTACAGGTGGCACTTTCCCCCCGACAAGGATAGCAAGAATGTTCAAGAATAAATCTGAAAAATGCTGGAAATGTCATCAGATACCTGGCTCATACTACCATATGTGGTGGACCTGTGAGGATGCTAGAAAATATTGGACTAAAATCCGCATATGGTTGGAAAAAATGACAAAGAAACACATAGATTTGAAACCGGAGTTCTTTTTATTGGGAATCTTACCAGATGCATACAGTAAAGACTTGAAATATCTGATTGTAAATGTATTAACAGCGGCTAGGATTGTATTTGCTAAAAATTGGAAAAATGAGAAAATTCCATTGCAGGAAGAAATTATTAAGAAAATATTGGAATGTGCTGAGATGAGTAGATTGACATTTGAAATTAGAGAGCAAGAGGATAAACAATTCTATAAAATTTGGGACCTTTTCTATCAATGGTTGGATGATAAAATACAATAATAGAATATTTAGAATGTTAGATAATAAGGAATATCTTTGTTTTTTCTTTTTCTTTTGTTATTTGACATCATATCTATAAAGTGTTTTTTTAGGATAGATTTGGTATGATTATATGATTTGTTATAGAATAAACTACCTAAATTATAGTTATCTCATAAAGTATGAATGAATAAAATCATAGTCAAATGATTTTTTAATAAAGATATGAGGATATATAAGTTTGGATTGATAATACAAGTTATTATGTAATATAACTGTGATTGAGACTACGAAATGAATGCACAAAACTGATGAACCAACCGACACACTGCTTGTATATATGTATGGAAGAGAGCTGATGTTTTTATGTTTTGTTTGTTTTGTTTGTTTTTAAAAAAACCAATAAAATTGTTTTTTTTTTTTAAAAAAAGAACGAGGCTTGAGTAGTGAACAAACAGCTCTTTATTTAACAGGAAGAATTCTGAGACGAAAAGCCCTAGCGCGCAGCAGCTCTTCTTATAGAGCTGGCCACGGCTAGGCAGCCAATGACAGTTCTTTGAGTTTGCCGCGCTTGGTTGTAGCCAATCGTGGCAAGCCCTATACGAGCCAATCCGGGGTGTTTAAGACGTCCAATCACGGTCCGGCTTTTCTGGACCAATAGGAATGCAGGTCTTCAAGCCGGCTAATATGAAACACCCCTCCCCTCTTGGTTCCATCCAAGGGGCGGGGTGATGTAGTCACGTAAGTAGGCAGGCCTACGGACCTGCCTACTTGACTTGCGCGGTTCATAATGTCTCTGGTCGTCGTCAGGTTCGGACGGGCTCCGCGTCGCTCTCAAGCTTCTCGATGGAACCACCTGGAAGGGTGAGCCGGGCCTCCAGCTGCGACTCCCACCTGGTGACTCCGGGTCGGTCGAGTCGTTTGCTCTGTTGCTCCTGCCTGGGTTCTCTGGGCTGGTGGAGCTAGTCCGGCTGCTGCTTCCAGGCAAAGTACCCATCTGCCACGGTTCCTTGCTGGCTGGTAAGTATTGTTGGTTTAATGTTTGACGTTTATTGACTGTGTGTGGGGGGGTATTCTGCTTGTGCAGGTACCGGTTCTTTTTCAGCGTTTGAGGTTTCCCCCCCCCCCTCTGATTTCTTGGTTAGAGTCTGTGAGGGGAAGGGTGGCCAGCCTGGACCTTAGCTGGTCAATGTGCCATTTCCAACACTTACCATCGGTGGTCTCGAGCCGGTAGGAGCGAGGGCCAGTGATTTGAGTGATTTTTGCAGGAAGCCATAGTGGGTCCCTGGTAAAGTTTTTTGCGAAAACAGTGTCTCCTACATTAAAGGTGCGGTATTTGCTGCTGGATCCCGGGAGTTTTTCTGGGGTGTAAGCAGGGTGCAGGCAATCTAGAGGTGACAGGAGTCTTCTGCCCATGAGCAGTTCTGCTGGGCTTTTGTTGGTAGTGGTGTTGGGTGTGATGTGTTGTATTAGAAGCATTTTGGTGATTTTCTCGTGGATGTTGCCATGTTCAATTTTTTGAAGAGTTTTTTTTGTAAATTGAACCATGCATTCAGCTCTCCCATTTGCCGCCGGGTGAGCTGGCGATGTCAATGCGTGTCGGATGCCACGGTCTGCCAAGTATTGCTCGAATGCCAATGCGGTAAACTGGGGGCCATTGTCAGATACTATCACATCTGGCAGACCGTGCGTGGCGAAGAGTTTGTTTAATTTCTTGGTGACAGCTACTGTGGTGGTTGTTTTCATTTTGCTCACTTCGAGCCAGTTCAAATAAGCATCAACAGTGATCAAAAAAGTATGCCCTTTAGTTGGCCCAGCGAAGTCAATATGGATGTGCGACCAAGGGCCTCTGGGGGTCTCCCATTCTAATGGTGGAGCCTTTGCGGGGGCCGAGTGAGTCTTTTGGCATCTGCTGCAAGCGGCGACCCAGGTTTCAATTTGTTTGTCAATGCCCGGCCACCAAGCATAGCTCCTGGCCAGGGCTTTCATGCGAACAATGCCTGGGTGCCCGTCGTGCAGCATATTTAAAACTGTTTTCTGTAATGTTTCCGGTATTATTACCCAGTCTCCCCAAAGGATACACCCCCTCTGGGAAAAAAGTTCAGTTTGTCAGTTTTTAAACGGTTTGAAGAGTTCGTTTTTTTCGCTTTCTGGACAACCCCTCTCCACCCAGCTGAGAACTCGCGCCAAGTGTTTGTCCCGTCTTGTTTCACGGGCAATGTCTTGCGCAGTCAACGGTGGTGTGGCTACTGTTTCTATTTGTAAAATTGATAATGTGGGTGCTGGGTCGTCTTGCACGTCTGGTAGGGGGGAGCGGCTTAAGGCATCGGCGTGCGAGATAGTTTTGCCAGGTCGATGTATTAATTGGTAATTATAAGTGGCAAGAAATTCAGACCATCTTGTCATTCTAGGTGACAGGATGTGTGGAGTAGGTTTGTTACCAGCCAAAATGCCAAGTAGGGGTTTGTGGTCCGTAATAATTGAAAAAGTCCTACCATAAATGTATTCGTGGAATCTTTTCACTGCAGAGACGATGGCGAGGGCTTTTTTGTCCAGCTGGCTGTAGTTCCTCTCTGGCTTGGACAGGGTTCTGGAGAAGAATGCAACGGGAGCCTCTGTTCCATTCGGCAAGGTGTGGCTTAGGATTGCCCCCACACCGAAAGGTGATGCGTCGCAAGTAACAGTCAGTGGAAGGGTTTCGTTATATTGAATGAGGACTGCATCTGAAGTCAAAAGGTATTTATTTGTTGGAAAGCGTGTTCCTCTCACCGTTCCCATATTCAGGATGCCTTTTTATCCAGGAGTCTATGCAAGGGTTCCGCGACAGTCGCTTTCTGGGCTAGGAAAATATTATAGAAATTAATGAGTCCAAGGAAGGCTTGGAGGTCCGTCTTATTTTTTGGCCTGGGGGCTTCTTTGATGGCTTTTAATTTCTTGTCGGTAGGGTGAATTCCTTGTTTATCAAGGAGGTATCCGAGGAATTCAACCCTTTCCGTACATAATTGGCACTTCTCTTTTTTTACTTTGAGGCCGGAGTCTTTAAATTTTTGTAGGACTGCTCTCAGTCGTTTTTCCAATTGTTTTTTATTGGGGGCTGCTACTAAAACATCATTGAAATACGGTACAACTCCTTTAATTCCTTGCAGAAGTCGTTCCATTAGGCTTTGGAAAACCCCAGGTGCGATGCTGACTCCAAATTGGAGTCGGTTGCATTTAAATGCCCCTCGATGTGTCACGATTGTTTGAGCCTCGGCGGTTTCAGCATCGACCGGCAGTTATTGATAGGCTTGTGCCAGGTCAAGCTTTGCAAAGATTTTGCCACCCCCCAGTAAGTGTAGGAGATGCTGGACTACTGGCACGGGGTAGGCACTCTGCTGCAGGGCATGGTTGAGGGTGGCCTTGTAGTCACCACAAATTTTCAGGGAGCCATCTGGTTTGATGGGGGTGACAATTGGTGTTTCCCAGAGGGCATGGTCGATAGGTTCTAATGCGCCTTGCGCTATGAGCTTATTTAATTGCTCATCTATTTTAGGTTTGAGTGCAAATGGCACTCGGCACGGTTTGAGGCGGATGGGAGTGATGTTAGGGCTAAGATTAAAGGAGATTGGGGACCCCTTGTACTTGCCTAAGGTGTCATCGAAGACCTCTTGGAAGTCCCGTACGAGCGTTGCTTCCCAATCTTCATCATCTGTATGGTTGACGCCTGCCATCTCGATGCCCAGCGGTGTGAACCATTGCAACCCGAGTAGGCTGGGGCGGTCCTTATCAATGATTGTGAGGGGTAGGATGTTGGTTCGGTTTTTGAATGAAATCTTGAAGTGTCCTATTCCAGCTACTGGGATGTGGTTCCCTTGATAATCTCTCAAAATTAATTTCTGGTCGCTTAGTTCTTGGTGGCGTATGCTAGGTATTAAGCGCTTTATGGTCCGCCAGGAGACCATAGAGAGATAAGAGCCAGAATCCACTTCCATGGTGCATGGCTGGTTTTCGATGCTGACCTCAATGCGAATCTTCCGTGCATCTATTGATGAAGCGTGGGCGATGATGACTGTTTGGTGCGTTTCTTCTCTTCGCGGTGCATCGTTGAACTTCTTGATTCGGCTGTCTCGGCTCCATCGGCTGTCAGTCTGGTGGTCCTGGTTTTTGGTGGGGGTGCCATCAAGTCTTCTCGGGCTGTTTCCCCGACGCCGGGGGCTGAAATTTCTTTTATTGCAGCATACTTTGGCGATATGCCCTCGCTTCTTGCAAAAACGGCAAACAGCGTCCAGGAAGTTGCATTCAGAACGCAGGTGATTCCCTCCGCAGCCGGCACATTGATACCCCGACTTACGACCTCGCCGGTCTCGACGCTCGCGTTCTGATCGAAGTCTGTGGATTTCTTCCTCTTCACTGTCAGAGAAGGATTCGATGTCGCCATGGTGGGTGGAGGCTGAGAGTTTTTCTGGTGTGGTAGTCGCCTCGCTGGTTGATTGGCGATCAGTTCCATTTGAACGCTGCATTCACGCTGCTGATTTGCGGGTAGCTTCGGCTACAGTGGCTTCGTTGATGGCGTCGGTGAGGGAGATGTCACCCTTGGCCATCAACCTGCTTTGGAGTGCTGGGTCTTTTAGGCCGAGGACGACCCGGTCACGCATGGCCTCGTCCAAGTTGGCGAATCCACATAAGCCCCCTAGGTCCCTCAGGTCGGCTATGAACTCACCAATGCTCTCGCCCTCACGCTGATCTCGCTGATAGAAATCATGCCTTCGGATAAGAGTTGGTACAGCCGGGGCGTAGTGGTTCCGGAGGATGGGAGCTAGGTTGTCCCAATCCATTGTCTTGACATCTGCGGGCTTCACTAGTGCCTTGGCCATTTTAAAAACAGCGGGCCTGCAGTGCGTTAAAAAGACCGCTTGCGTTTTGCTGCCGGTAGCATCTTTTAAGTTGTTGGATTCCAAGAACATTTGGAAACGATCAATGTAGGACTCCCAGTCCTCGCTGGCTGGGTTGAATGGTGCGGGTGGCGCGGCGCTGCTGGCCATTTCTCTGGTCCTCTCTGCACTGCTGGCCATGTGCTGTTCAGCCCTGTTGTCTCAGAATCCCACCCTCATCGCCAGTGTTAAGTATGGTCGGAGGGTCCCATAAGAATGAGGCTTGAGTAGTGAACAAACAGCTCTTTATTTAACAGGAAGAATTCTGAGACGAAAAGCCCTAGTGCGCGGCAGCTCTTCTTATAGAGCTGGCCGCAGCTAGGTAGCCAATGACAGTTCTTTGAGTTTGCCGCGCTTGGTTGTAGCCAATCGCGGCAAGCCCTATACAAGCCAATCCAGGGTGTTTAAGACGTCCAATCACGGTCCGGCTTTTCTGGACCAATAGGAATGCAGGTCTTCAAGCCGGCTAATATGGAACTGGTCATCATTAATCTGAGCAAACAAAGAGATGAAGGGACAAAGAATGACAGCAGATGTAAATCTATGCAAACTGAGCACAGCAGCACTTAGAAGAACTAAAATATCTCTCATGCATCAGCCTGTACGTTCCCTGCCCAGCTTACCTCACTGGTTTTAGGCTTCCCAGTCTCCACAAGCATTGCACCTGAATCCCAGGCTTAATCAGGAAAATGTGTTATTCTGCTCCTTTGTTGCTTTCAGTGCTTTCCAGTCCATAAAGAAACTCCTAATGTCCTTTGCCTCTGAATAGATGCTCTGCTTCACTTTACAGGGAAAGACTGCTTATGGTCACTTATCTGCAGGGCTCCAGGTGAACTATCAGGATGGTCAAAATCTACAAGAGAGACAGCGGCGGTGTCAGGCCTGCCTCTGTTCCAAACCCAAGAAAGAAAACACCCAAACTCCATTGAAGTAGAGAAGAGGTACTTTTACTGAGTTTGAAATGATAGTAGCGAAAGAAAAGCAAGATCTGATCTAAAAGGCACGAAAATTACATATTGAAAGTTTCCCCAAACCCCTCCCCCCAGGAACCCAGGTTGAATGTCCAATCCACATTCCGCATAGTGTCATGTGGAGCACATCTTCAGGTGTTTTTGTCCATCTGGAGTTCTAGGACTGTTGGCCTTGACTGGGTGTAAACAACTCCATTCAGCAGCGCAATAACACATGACAGCAAACCTCCCTTTTAGTTCACATGGGCCTTCATCACACCAGCTCACTTCCAAAACCCAAATACCATGCCCCCCCCCCCTCCCATTACTATGGCAGCCAAGAGCAAGCAAGCATCAAAGGGAAAACCCATGCTGAAGATCTGGTTGACATTCAGCCCTCCTGCAGTAGAGGCGTTAGCCCTAAGGAAAAAAACATAAGACAAAATAGACAAGATAGAAGCAATCAACCATACAGAAGTAAAATAACATTAAGGCTTGTCAGGGTATTTAGAGTGAAACTGTTGAAGGAGTTTAGGGGCCCGGACATCCCGAGTGTTCACCCATTCAGATTGTGAGGGAGGGAAATGTTTACAGGCCACCAAATACTGTACTTTCCCCCTATGTTTCCTGGAATCCATGATTTCTTTGACTTCAAAGTGTTGTTCACCTTCGATGAGGAGGGGAACTGGAGGGGCAGGTTGGGCTGGTCGAAGAGCAGATACATGCTTGGGCTTTAACAAGCTAACACAAAACACAGGGTGGATCCTGTCAGTGTATAAGGATTCATGAACTGGAATAGGCATGGCAACAAGTCAGCCAATGGGAACTGTTTGGTGACTGAGGCACAGAATTTTTGTGTGAGCCATGTGAGATGGCTTGGAGCCTGGGCGTGGCTTAGCTTAACTGTTCTGTGTATAAAAGAGTTCATTTTGTCTTTGCTTGAGAGTTCTAGTGGTGTTTCTTCTTGTACTTGCTACTTCTTCTCTCTACCACATTGCAAGAGCTGCATGGGTATTGTATACATGCATCATGTTTCATATTATTGTATATGTGATATGTAAAGTTATACCTGTGAAAACATAAAGCAATGGTAACACCATTTTAGGCCTCTGTGTTAACCTAAGACAATTTACTGGAATATTATGTAAGAATTCTCTGTTGTTTTGTATGAAGGTCATATATTTGGCAGGTCATGCTGTCCAGTGACATGTTAATGATGGAGATTACTGGAAACGGGTAAACAGGATGAGGAAACAGATGGTATGCTACAATAATAGGGTATTGCATAGGGTGCTGCGTAGCTGGATAGATTGTGAACCCGGAAAGGGGCAGAGACTGTATATATTTGAAATTGTATATAAACCCCAGCCTTCCCAGGAAACATGTCTTCTGTGGCTCCACCCATGAGCACAAAATTCCTTTTTGCAAAAGCTCCATAATAAAACTCTTATTTACTGTTCAAGTCTCCAGTTGTATGAAAGGTTGATTTTTATCACAGTATATAAACAAGTTTCTTCTATATAATGAATCCTGCTGAATTATTTGTGTGCTAGCTGGATTGCTACAAACTCTGACAGGTTTTGGGCCCAGAGCACACCCACCCAATCCAAGCACACAGTAAGACTGAACTGTAATCAAGCTGAGGGACAGCCTGTGTTATAAGCAAAAGAGAACAAGGCTGAGAAGGCTTGCAAGGTGGCTGTTGATTTCAAGGAGAGCTCTCTGCCTCAGTTGGGACAGAAGAATTATATTATTTGGGCTGCAAAAATGGAATGCTTCCTGAAGGCTAAGGAGCTTTGGGATATTGTTATTAATCCACCCCAGGGGCCATTAGCCATTAGAAGTGATGTCAAGTTGGCCTCACCCACCTAGTCACATGACCACCCACCCCCACCCCCCCCCCCAGTCATTAGGACAGAGAACTGGTTGTTAAATTATTTGAATCCCACCACTGCCCTAAATCTCCCAAGGAAAAAAAAAGGCAAGTGTTGGTGATAGGAGATTCTATTCTCAAGGGAACAGAACCAGCTGTCTGTAGACCAGACAGTCAATCTAGAGCAGTACATTGTCTCCCTGGTGCAAAAATCAAAGATGTGGCTGAGAATCTAACCAAAATAAAAAACCCACAGATTACTACCCTTATCTACTACTACATGTAGGTATGAATGACACAAAAATTAACCTGAAAACAATATTGAGTAATTATGAACAGCTAGGCAAGAAAGTTAAGGAGTTAGGTGCACAAGTAGTTTTTTCATCTATACTACCAATGAAAGGTCAACATCCAGTAAGAGAACAAAGGATTCTAGAAGTTAACCACTGGCTAAAGGGTTAGTGTCGCCAAGAGAACTTTGGATCCCTGGACCATGGTCTGCACTACCTCCACAATGGGCTGTACCTCACAAAAATCAGGAAGAATGTTTTCAGAAAACAACTGGCTCAGCTTATCAGGAGGGCTTTAAACTAAAATTGAATGGGGAGGGTTACCAATCTCTAGGATCTGCAGGACCTAATTATTCCCTGCAAAAAACCCATGAAAACAAATCAAATAATAAGGTAGCTTGGAGGGATTACCAAGAGTGGAAGGACAGTTCGACGAGTGCATCTGGACAGCAGTCCATGGTGTGGCTCAGAAAAAAACCATTCTTAATCTGGACGTGGAAGAAGACGACCTGTCATGGCCGAACCGAAGAGCTGACATCTGGCCAGAACAAGCAATGATCCAGTGGAGGAAACAGTTGCACCGATTTTGGCAATAGTGAGTTCTGAATCTACCAGAGTGTTTGCTATCCCCAATTTGGCCCAGGATATTAAGGAGCTCAAGCAAGGAAAGGGTGTGTGTGCTGTCCAGACAGTATATAGTTAATTGGGAAGTGGGATAGTTAGTTAGGAATTGGGAGCTGTGCCCTTAAGGGAATGCATCATGGGAAATGTAGTCCATGTCATGTGGTCACATCTGTAATCCTGATTGGTCACTGAATTGACCCTTGGTTGGGTTGGGGGAAGCCCTTTGTTCCTTTTCCTTGCCTGGACCCAGCAGCATGCTGGCTCCCTCCGCTCCTTTGTTTTGGGATGAAGAGAACTCTCTTTTTACACTATGAAGTCAGCTGTACAAAGAGTTGGACATTAGATGAATCTCGACATAACCGTGAGTTACAGCTTGAGAATGACTTTTGACCAATAAAGAAACTTTGTATGGAAGATTTTATAGAGTTTGCCTGTCTGTCTTTATACATTCAGCCAGTAATTATAAAAGGCAGAACAGTAAAAAGACAGTTAATTTGGACTCCCAAAGTGAAAATATGGACTACTCTGAATTTGCAAAGTAAAATTATACTGCTATCTGAATACTTATGAAGAGTCAACTCCCACAGTAAAATTACAGTGCTAATCTGCATGCCAAAGTAAAAGTATATTGAAATCAGAACTCCCAAAGGAGGATTTAAACTCTGATCTCTCTCTCCCTCTCCCTCTGAGCAACTGAGCAACTCTTCTTACTTATGTGACCATGTTGCCTTTGTGCCATGCCCTGGGTCATCACAGAAAGAGAAGAGTGGTTGATATAGTTTGGCTAATATTGAGTATCTAACTGTGAAAAAGTACTGGAGGGTCTATGGGAGGGGGAAAGGTGAGAGTGTTGGGAAGTAAATAAGTTAGTAGCTAAATTGTTAAAGATGACAACCGTTACAAACTTAACAAAGATCGGGACAGGGAAGAAGCCAGCCTCTCAGATGTCCTCAGCTGTTTCCAACCCTTCAATCCAGAGATCAATCGAGGATATGCTACGGAGAGAGAGAGGTCCAACTCATTTAAAGATTTACAGGCCATGCTGCAATCAATGCAGGATACGATGGCTAGGAAGCATGATGAGATGAAAAAAGAGATAGGAGAGGTGAGGAATGACATGGGGAATTAAAAGAAAAAATACAGAAGATGGACAAGAAATTTGAAAATTTTCAAGAACAGGTCATTAAAAATGAACAGAAATTACAGGAGATAGGAGGTAGAGTAGAGAAAGAAGAGAAAAGAGTGGACAAATTGAACGTGAAATTGATCCACGCAAACAAGGAATTGGAAATGACAGTACTGCTCTTAGAATCAGAGAACAGATCAAACAGATCGAACAGATAATCAGAGTTGGAAGGGACCTTGTAGGTCGTCTAGTCCAACCCCCCACCCAAGCGGGAGACCCTACACCATTTCTGACAAATGGCAGTCCAATCTCTTCTTGAAAGTCTCAACTGATGGTGCTCCCACAACTTCCGAGGGCAAGTTGTTCCATTGGTTGATTGTTCTCACTGTCAGAAAGTTTCTCCTTATTTCCAGGTTAAACCTCTCCTTGTTCAGTTTCCATCCATTATTCCTTGTCTGGCCAACAGGCACTTTAGAAAATAGCTTGACCTCTTCCTCCCTGTGGCAGCCCCAGCGGCACATTTTCTGTGATTTCAAAATTTGAAAGAAGAAAGGGGAGAGGACCTACCAGATACCATGGCAGATGTCATGCCCTTGTTGGAGTCTGATTCTGAGGGGGAGATAGAGCAGCTGACAGGGAGTGAGAGTGTGGCTCCAGTGGCTGTGGAAGAAATGGGGGAAGGGCACAGTCCAGCTGGGCATTCAGAGGAAGACCCAGGGCCACCCTCTCTTCATCCTAGGGCACGCAGGGAGGAACGGAGAAGGGAGAAACATGGCTTATGAGAGAGAAGAAGGCCCTGATCCCTTTCATTAGTTGCAGCTGGGAGAACAGGATATAAGTGGGGTGTTTGCACACTGCTTCTTGCTGGAAGCAAAGCATGCATTATCTTGATTGAGCCTTATCTAGGTTTTGGTGTCCTCCCAACTGTGGGTGCTGCGTTATGCTTTGAAAGTCTGCAATTTATCATCCTGCCCTGTCATGTTAATTACTTCAGTGTGGTTTGTGTTGGTTTTTTTATTTTTTTATTTTTTTGAAAATTTTATTTGGGTTTTCACAAAAACAAAATACAAATAAAACATCTTTTTTGAAAATAGCATGGTCCCAGGTTATCACTTCTTCATACAGACACAAAACTCAATTTCATGCTCATTTTTATATTCTATTCCATATCTTATTACCATTTTATATTTTCTCCAAATTTTTTCCCCTCTTCTAATTTTCTCAACTTTGTTTTAATTATCTCAATTCAAATCATTATATTTATACTTTTGTTTGTCCTGTTACAATTTCACATTATCTTTTCTTATTAAGCAAATTTTTCCCTCTAGTTACCAATTAGAGTATGACACCTTTATATCCTTTAATTTTATCCGTTCAAGCTCTTATTTAAGCTTCAATGTATAGCTTTAAGATTATAGCATTCAATATAATACATAACTTCCAATTGAATTCTGCTTGGTACATTCTTAAAATAGACACTATATTCTTAAAAAGAAAAAATTATATACATATACATATACATATACATATATATACATATACATACATATATATATATATATATATATATATATATATATATATATGTAAATAAAACACATTCCATTCCAATTCAATTCTATCATTAATATGCATTAAAATCTTAACATCTTTAACATTTCTTTTCAATTGAATATCATACTTCCTTGGGAACACTTATAAACTTTCCATAGTTAATTCTTTTTTTTCCATATTTCTCACTTATATTTTTATAAATCATTACTAATAATTAAAAATGTTCCCTTTTAATTCTCTCAATCATTTTAATTCATTTATTTATTAACAAACGTCCCACTGCATTACAATAAATATTTTATCCATCATCATATTTTCTAAAGTTATTTCTATTTGTAATATAACAAAGCTATCTTATCTACCTTTGCAGAATCCCTTTTACAATTAAATTTTCACCCATTATCTCTAAACAAACTTATGGTTACAATCCTTATATCTTTTCCCTGTTTCTCCATTTCTTGTTTCTGTCTTTTACAACTTCTTTTCCTTGCCTTCTTCCCCCTCTTCTTCCCCCTCCCCTTTTTACCCCCTCGTCTCTCTACTTCTAACTCTCTCATCTGTAATCCCCTCTTCTGTTGCTTTCTAATATTATACTTATCTTTCAAATTGTTCATCTTTTTGGTTGTTTTTTCTAATCTTAAACCTTTCACTCTCTTTCCCCCCTTTTCTTTTCCCCCCCCCACTTAAAATTATTTGTCCCAATCTTCTTGTTCTGCAAGCGTTTCTTGTTGCTTCTCATAGTTCCAGATCTCCATTTCTAAGAATTGAAACACAAAACCAAAAGAACTTCTCCCTTCTTGTGCGTCTTCTTTCCATTTTTTAAGTTCCGTTTTCAGTTCTTCTAAGAGTGATACCATTTTAAAAACTTTTAAACAACCACCCAGTTAATTTTAGTCATCTAGATGCAAAAACCAAAAATCACCAAGTAATCCAAATAATCCAAGGCTGTTTCTACTTGCTTCTTTTTTCCACTTTCTCTTCCTGGGGTTCTATGATTTTGTTACCAAGTTTCCATTAAAATGTATCTTTGAGGAATCTTGTTAAAATTTCACTCTAAGTTCCTTTTAATTACAGTTCCGTTCCTTAATTCCAGGCAGTCTCCTCCATTTTTCCAGATCCTGCCCTTCTATTCTTTTTTTTTCTCCTTTCCAGCTTTTAAAAGCTTTTAAATGTCCAGAAATCTTTATTATCCCTTTGACTTTTATTTTCAGCTTAGATGCCTATTAATGTCAAAGTGGATTTTTTTTTCAGTTTCTTGCTTAAGTCTCTTAGCTGTCAGTATAAGGAAGGGAAGAAAAAAAACCTAATCCTTTCCCTTCTCTCTCTCCTTCGCAGCTTCAAAATCTTCTTTGGGAACAATGTTGTTAAGTTTAAATTCCAGGGTACCTTATTTGTAGCTTTTGCAGTTTGACCCGGTCAACCAAAACTTTCTCTTCTTATCTTCCTCCTGCACATTCTTTTCTGGTCGAGTTCTTCTTTGTGGTGGCCATTACTGACCACCGCTACAACCACCCTCAGGAAAGGGAATAATGGCCAGCTGGGGAGGAGAGATGCGGCTCTCCTCAACCCTGCAGGCAGTCTCCCCCCTCTTCACCACCTCTACGAGGTGGCTTAGCCCCGAAACCAGCCAGCTCAGGGTGCTCCAGTGGTGAGCACGGATTGAAGCCTTGGAGAGATGAGGTTTCAGTCTGTCGCCGAAGAAGCTCAAACCAGAAGTCAGTTTTTTTAATTTCTAATTATCTTTACTTTGGGTTTGGACTGCATTTCTGCCCTTCATAGACTGTTTTTTTGAAGAGTTTGTTATCCAGCCAAGGAGAATTGGACATTGGGGCCGAGGTGGAGGCATTAAAGGGAATTTATTCTACTTTGGTGACTTTGTTATTTTTGTGTCACGTCCAAGGTCAACACAGCAGAACTGATGGCAAAAGCACTTGGAATAGAGAAAGAAGAGGTGTTAAATGAGATAGATGAGAGATATAGAATCCAAACGAACTATGTGAGAAGGAATAATCTTTCAAAGGAAGTGCATGTGAGGTTTGTCAAAAAATCAATCTGGGATGAAATATTAAATAGAACAAGAGACGAGCTGATAGTACACAAAGAAAGGCAATTGATAGTCCTAAAGCAGGTCCCCAGAAGAATAAGAGAATTAAGAAGACCATATCAATTCTTGACAACATTGCTGACTAAACACAACATTAATTTCAGGTGGCTGATGCTGGAGGGCATACTGGTGACATGGAGAGAAAAGAGATATAGAATAGATACAGTAAAACAAGCGGAAGAATTTTATAACCAGCTTTTTGCCACCGAGGAAGAAGAGGAAGAGAGAGAAGTAATAGAGGTAAGGGACCAAAAAATATGGGCGAGAGCAGAAAAGAAACCACAACGAAAAGAGAGAGGAAAAGAGAAAGAAGTTGGACTAGACAGTAAAGAAGAAGGGCTTAAAGAAGTGAGAGAGACAAGAGTAACAAGAAGCACAAGACCTAGAAACAAATAGAAACATGCAAGAGGAAGTAAAGATTATATCATTGAACATTAATGGCTTAAACTCCCCTCAGAAAAAGAAGAATTTGTTTTACTAAACTACAGTGACTGAACTTAGACATAACTGCACTACAAGAGGTCCACATCAACAATCAGCAGATACAGGTATTGAAATACCCCAGACTGGGGAAACTTTTTGTTGCACTAGCACAATAGAAGAAGAGAGGGGTAGCGTTGTATATCAAAGAAACAATCCAGACTAAGCAAATCTACCAGGATGAAGAAGGAAGGATACTGGTTGTAGAAATAACATTAAACCCAAAAAAGGTGTTACTAGCTGAAATATATGCACCAAATGGGGAACAGGAAATTTTTTACAAGAAATTGAATAGCATTATCCGAGAGACAGAAAGTGACAACATATGTATACTGGGAGACTTCAACGCCATAATAGACAAGAAATTAGACTACAAGAGCAACAACAAAAAAGAAAAGGAATAAGAAGGATACTACCCAGAATGTTTTTTTTTCAAATGGCAGAAGAGCTAAATATTCAAGATTCATGGAGAGAGAGAAACCAGGACAGGAAACAATATACGTTTTATTCGAACAGACATGAGTCCTGGTCGATGTGGCTTGGATGTCAATGGAGTTAATCTCAGAAATAAAGGAAGTAGAAATTGATACAAACCTCTGGGCAGACCACAACCCCATGAGAATTACTTGGAGAGGACAAAGGAAAAGCCCAAGATGGACACTTAACCGAGTAATTTTAAAAGATGAAGACTTTATTCAGAGGATTAACAAAGAATTGGGACTTTTCTTCAAAGAAAATAAGACAGGAGACACATCCATGCAAAATCTATGGAATATGACAAAAGCATTCATGAGGGGGGGCGCTATATCATTTATGGCTAAGAAAAACAAAATTAAGAAACAAAAAATAAAAGACTTGGAAGAAAAGTATAGGAACCTAGAGGCAGAGTTACAACAGAAGCCACAAAACAGAAATCTAAAAGAAAAAATGCAACTAATCAAACACAGGTTGGCCATCCTCGAAAAAGAAGAATTGGCACAGTACATAAAGAAAGCAAACCAAACCTTTTTCAAGAATGGGAATAAACCAGGAAGATGGCTAGCTTATAAATTGAAGAAACAGAAAGAAAAGAAATGGATTAACAAACTACAGGATGGGACTTCCTGTGATGACGTCTTGGTGTTGCAGAGCAAAGAGGACTAGCTCCGTCCTTTAACTCTGATTTTTCCACAATTGGGGACCCTTCAAAGGCGCAGGAAGCTTGGAGAGCAACGTGAAGCAGAGAGGACCCCAAGGGTGCAGTGGGGAGGGAGCCAACCTCCCACTGCACTGACGAATTTTCCTCTATCCCGGTGCGGAGAGTGTCCTGCCTTGTCATTTTGACATGGCGGACTCGAAACCGTGGCTAGTCACAACTGAAGAGGAAGAAACAGCTGTAAAGAACGGACTATGACATTTTGGAAAAAACTCCCATATCGCAAGAGACTGGATTGAACTTTTTTTTTTAAAAAAAAAAGTTTTTTATTTTAACAACAAACAAAACAACATAAGACATACAACATAAAACATAAAAACATCATCCTTCTTCATAAATTTACAAACAGTGTATCGGTTGGTTTACCACTTTTTTTGTGCATCCATTTCCTAAACGCTAATATAATTATATTACATAATAACTCATATTATCAATCAATAATTGTATAACCCAATATCATCACTAAGAAATCATTTATCTATAATTTTATTAACTCATACTTTAATGAGATAACTATAATTTACTTAATTTATTTTGCAATGAATCGTAAGATCATACCAAATCTATCTTAATAAAGTTTTATAAAAATAATATAAAAAAAAATTATATCCTAAGTCTAAATGTTTTATTATTATGTTTTATTATCTAACCATTGATAAAAAAGATCCCAAACTTCATCAAATTGTTTATCTTCTTGTTCTCTAATTTCAAATGTCAATTTACTCATTTCAGCACAATCCAATATTTTCTTAATAATTTCTTCCTCTGATGGAATTTTCTCACTCTTCCAGTTTTTAGCAAATACAATCCTAGCCGCTGTTAATACATTTACAATCAAATACTTCCCAGTTCGGAAGGCCAAATCCTCCTCTAATTCTAGCATCTTGTAGAAGTTTTAATTTTATTCTGGCTTTCTTACCTTGCCATATAAACTTCAACACAATTTTATTTAATTCTTCAAAATAATCTTTACCAAGTCTAATTGGTATGGTTTGAAACAAATATAAAATTCTGGGTAAAATATTCATCTTGATTGTTGAAATTCTACCTATCAATGACAATTGTATGTTTTCCCATTACTTCAAATCAGATGCTATCTGTTGTTTAAGTTTAATATAGTTATTCTCTTTCAATGTAGTATATCTTGATGTCAAATGTATCCCCAAATATTTAACCTTATTCGTAACTTGAATTTTCAATAAGTCTGCCAGTTCATCTCTTTGTTTTAGTAACATATTCTTTGTCAAGATCTTTGTTTTATCTTTGTTTATTTTCAGACCCGCCAACTCACCATACACCTCTATCTTTTCCAATAGTTTTAAAGCTGTTTCTAGAGGATCTTCCAGAATAAAAACCAAATCATCCGCAAAGGCTTGCAGTTTAAATTCCTCCTTTTTGATTTTCATTCCTTTTATATTTGGATCCTCTCTAATATTTCTATTCAGCACTTCCAAAGTCAATACAAATAACAAAGTTGATAATGGGCATCCTTGTCTTGTGCCTTTTCTTATATTAATAGAGTCTGTAAATTCTCCCTCTATCATTACTTTTGCCGTTTGCTTATCATATATGGCTTCTATTGCTTGAATAAATTTTCTAGCAAAGCCCATCTGTTCCAATAACAAAAACATGAATCTCCAGTTCACATTATCAAATGCCTTTTGGGCATCTAAAAATATCAAAGCCATTTGTTTTTCAGGATGCGCCCCGTAATATTCCAAAGTGTCCAGAATTACCCTCATATTATCCCTAATTTGTCTCTTTGGCAGGAATCCATTCTGATCAGGATGAATAAAGTTATTTAAGTATCTTTTGAGCCTTTCTGCCAAGATTGAGGCAAAAATTTTATAGTCTGCATTCAGTAAAGAAATAGGTCTATAGTTCTTAATTTGTAATAGATCGGCCCCTTCTTTTGGAATAAGTGTAATATAAGCTTCTGACCATGTTTTAGGTATTTTCTTATTTAACATGACTTCATTCATGACTTCTAATAGTGGAGTGCTCAACGATACTTGTAATGTTTTATAAAATTCTGCCGGGAGCCCATCTGGGCCTGGTGCTTTTCCGTTATTCTGCCTATTGAATGCTTCAGTTAATTCCATCATTCTTATAGTACTTTCTAACATTTTTTCAGTCTCTTCAGATATCTTAGGTAGGTTAGCATTTTGTAGATAAAGTTTAATTCTTTCCTCATCAAAATCCTCCTGTTTATATAGTTGTCCATAAAAATCTCAAATAATTATCTTTTTCTCCTTATTACCATAACACATTTGACCTTGATCATCTATTAGCTGTAATATTTTCCTAGATTCTTTCTCCTTTCTCAATTTGTATGCTAGCCATCTACCTGGTTTGTTTGCATCTTCAAAATAGTTCTGTTTAACACTTCTAATTTTTTGTGCCAGTTCTTCTTTCTCTGCCTGACCCATCTTATGTTTAATTATATCCATTTTAAATTTAATATCTTTTTTCTGTGGCATATTCTGCAGTTCTTTTTCCAATGTTTTATAATCATCTTCTAAAGCTTTAATAATTTGCCTCTTCCTAATATTCTTTTTCTTTGTATAGTCCATTATTAATCCTCTCGCATATGCCTTCATTGTATCCCAAACATTCTGCATTGAAGTATCTTCTTTTTTATTTTCACTGAAAAAGAAAGCCAATTCTTTGCCCATCCATTATGTGAAATCTTTTTCCTTTAAAATAGTATTGTTTAATGTCCATCTAGATCTTCTTTTTTGTCCTTTCCATTTAATTGTCATTGTGTTATGGTCTGCCCATATACCCGTTTCAATATTTATTTCTTGAATATTAGATATTAATTCTGATGAAGTCCAAATCATATATTTTCTGGACCATGATAAATGACTATTTGAATAAAAAGTATATTGTTGGGTTTTACCATTTCTTTCTCTCCATATATCTTTTAAATTTAATTCATCTATCATTTTGAAAAAGGATTTAGGGAGAGTCTTTCTATTTTGTTCTGATGCTGTCACTGTATAGTCCAGTTTATTATCTACAATTCCATTGAAATCTCCCATCATAACTATATTGATATAGTGCAGTCCAATTGTTTTCATATGTAACTTTTTATAAAATTCTTCTTGCTTATCGTTCGGAGCATAAATTGCAACCAGGAGTGTTTTTGTATTGTTATCCGCTATTTCAACCATTAATACTCTTCCATCTTCATCAGTATAAATCAATTTTGCTGCAATAGTTTCTTTAATGTACAGGGCCACTCCTCTTTTCTTACAGTTAGTCAAGGAGGCAAAAATTTTCCCCAGTTTTGGTTGTACCAATAATTGTTGATGTTGTTTTTTAATATGTACTTCTTGTAGGCAGATTATATCAAATTTTAACTTTTCTAATTTATGAAAAAATTTTCTTCTTTTAATAGCTGAGTTCAATCCATTTATATTCATAGAAATCATTTTTTTCCCTCCATGGTTATGTTTTGTATTTAGGTCTAACAGTTCTCGTAGATCTTACTTCACGTTGTTCTTTGGTCTCCATTTGTCCACCTACCGCACCTTCTTCTTTTCCCATCCCCATTTGGTCTTCTTGGGGTTCAGTCGGGATAGTCTCTTTTTCTGTCTCTATTTCTCTTCTTCCAAAAAATTCATGGTAGAATGTTTCTGCTTTCTCAATTGAGTAGATTCCGTGTCTCTGTTCTTGCCATATGAACATTAATCCTTCTGGAATCAACCATCTATAATTCACCTCTTTTTCCAATAACTTTTTGGTCAAGAATCGATATTCTCTTCTCATCTCTCTCACTCTTCTGGGCACTTGTTTTAGAACCACAATCTCTTTGTCTTTGTATTTCAACAGCTTATCTCTTGCCATTTGTAGTATTTGTGTTTTAATAGTCTTTTTAGTAAATCTGACATGGACCTCTCTTGGTAGCTTGTTCCTCATCGCATATCTTGTGAAGACACGGTATATCTCATCTACTCCGTCCATCATCTTTTCCTCTGTTATCCCCAAAGCTCCAGCCAAAATTTCTATCATTACAGCCGCCAAAACTTGTCCTTTTTCTTCCTCTATATTTTGAAATCTGAGATAAAATTCTGACCTATCCATCTCCCACTTCAACATCCCAGTTATATCTTGTTCAACCATTGTTAATTTACTAACAATATTTCCAATTGTCTCATCTCTTTGTTTGTCTTTCTCTTCAATTTTTTGGAGTCTCTCCTCATGTTTCGCCATCATTTGTTGAAAATTTTCAATTTTTTCGTCAGTCTTCGCAATACTCGTTTTGAGTTCTTGTATTCCTTGTATAATTGTCGCTAGGTCCATTTGTACTTTATCTTGCTTCGCCATTATTGATAGTCGTCCTCCAGTTGATGGAGAAGCAGGAGCAGAAGTTGAACTGCCAGGAGGTAAAGTTTTCTTACTCATTTGAGTAACTCAGAATCTTTAGGCTCCTTTAATCCAATTAAAAAGGTAGCCAATTATAATCCAATTGGGAAGAAGAAAAACATAAAAAAGAAAAGCCAATAAAAAATAAAGCGTCCAAAATTAAAAAGAGAAGGAGAGAAAGAAGATCAAAAAGAAAAAGGAGGAAATTCTTCAGGTTCTTCTAAACCTTAATCCTATTGTGGGATAGTCAATTATAATTCAAAAATAAAAATTAAGAATAAGAATAATAAAAAAAAGAAAAAGAGAGTAAAACCCAATAATATTAAAAAGCAATAATAGAAAAAGAAGAAGAAAAAAAAGAATTCTTCAGGTTCTTCACACCTTAATCCAATTAACAGGTCTCAAGAAATAAAAAAATAACCATAGAAGTAAATAAAAAATGAAAATAGAAAAGGCAAAAATCCCAATAAGCAAAAAGAAAAGTATTCTGAGGCTTTCCCTTTAAGAGGAAAAATAAAAATAAAGTCAAACAAGAAAAAAAAAGATATACAAATATTACAAGATACTGTGGGATTGAAGAGAAGGGATGGAACAGCTAAAAAAAGGTAAAAAAGAAAACACACTGCATCTTATTTAGTTATCCAAGGCTCTTATTATGGCTTCTCCACAGATTCCAAAGCCAAGCTTCAAGTACTCAATAATAGAAGTTCCAAAGAACACCTGTTAAAACATTCTCCAGTGTTCTTCCCTCTATCTTATCAAGTTCCAGTGTCCTTGAAAAAGGATTTCTTCACAGTCCTCTCAACTTCCGATAAAGTATTTTCAAGCCTCTAGTTGGCAGTGTTACAAAGTTTCTTTAATCCATTCCCCCTTCTTTCCC
>NW_020769736.1:0-34568 GCF_900518735.1 Pseudonaja textilis | reverse complement strand
AAAAAAAATTACTAAAGGGAGCCTCTGTTCTAAAAAAAAACTATTAACAGTCAAAAGGGAGAAAAAAAGAAAAGAAAATTAGATAAATATAAGAGAAAAAACCAGTCTAGTTACAGTTACTAAATCACAATAGAAGTTCAATGAAAACAAAAGTAAAAGTAAAAAGCCAAGCCTCAGTTTGACATTCTCTTTAAAAAAATCGCCGCTAAGTCAGTTTCATCAGTTTTTGTCCAAAGTCTTGCAGGATTCTTCTCATTTTAGAGTGTCCTTAAGTCCCGAAAAAAAAAAGATTCTCACCAGCCGATACACTTTCTCTTTCTGCCTCTTCCTTCCAGAGCTGTCACAGCTTCAGCAGCTTAATGGCTGCCTCTCCGCCGATGGTAAAGGGGCTTCTTCTGGATCAACCAGGGACTTTGCAGTGTCCCTGGGATCAGCAGAACGCACCCCTTGCTATCACCGTCTCTACGGGATGGTTTAGGTCCGTTAGGACCGACCAGGGGCGAAGATATCAGCTGCGATCTCGGAGCCCCGAGATCGCAGCTGTATCGCAGCGACGTAGCTCCGCCTTCTCTTCTGGATTGAACTTTTTTTTTTTTTGAATAAATTTTATTGAATTTACAATTAAAAACATAACAACATTACATATACAACAGGGGGAGAAAAAGGAAAAAGAAAAAAGGGAAAAAAAAACCGCTTGGTCTTGCGAACCGAAAAAGGAGAAAAAGAGGTATAAAAGAAAGAAGAAAACAAAGAAACGGAAGAAAAAAGAAAATACATTAAAAACAGACAGATATCCTTTTTGACAGTCTGCAAGATCCAATTCTCCTACCTTACTTTAAATATACACATCTTATCACTATTTATGCTTAAATTACCCATTGTTCATTGAACAGTTTATCTCTGAGATAACCAATTATACCACGCATTCCAATTATCATAAAATGCTGAAGACTCTTTATTTTTAAGTGCTAAGGTTAAATTGTCCATTTCTGCACAGTCACATATTTTCTGGATGACCATTTGATCTGTAGGTATATAGGATGATTTCCAGCACTGGGCAAATGCTAATCTGGCCGCAGTTAGAATATGAATTGTTATATATTTCATCTTTTTAGGTAAATGTTTATCAGAGATCCCTAGTAGGAAGAACTCTGGTTTGTATTCGATTTGTTCTTTGGTTATTTCCTCCAACCATTTTCTAATTTTTTGCCAGTATTTCTGGGCTTCCTTACAGGACCACCACATATGAAAGTAGGTTCCTTCTATGTTTTTACATTTCCAACATTTTGGACTAGAGTTTGGGTTCATTTTCGCTAACCTCGAAGGGGGTAAGTGCCATCTATATAACATTTTATACATATTTTCTTTGTACGCCGCGGATTTCGCAATTTTAATGTTTCTATTCCAGATCTTTTCCCATTCTGTTAATGTAATGCTTCTTCCAATATTCCTACTCCACATTATCATGTTCCCTTTCACTATCTCTTGCTCTAATTCTACCTCCAATAAATGTTTATAAAATTTGGAGATATTCTTTTTATTTGATCCTAATAAGATTTTATCTAAATATTGTAATTTGCTATAGATTCCAAACTCTTTGATATCTTGTTTGTATCTGCTATGGATTTGTATATATAACCACTGGTCAATTTTAAATCCCTGTTCCTGTAAGTCCTGTCGAGTTCTTAATTTTCCTAAAGGGTCTAATAAATCTTTATATTTAGTCGTTTTTGTTATATCCAAATTGTTGGGATGAACTATTGCCTCCATTGTTGAAAGCCAAATCGGAATTTTTAAATAATGTTTTTTGCATATTTTTTTCCAATTAGTTAATAGTGAATCTCTAATAAGATGTCTATGAAAATACGACTGTTTAGTTTTCCCCACATCCCATAGAAATGCGTGCCATCCTCTCTGAAGGTCATGCCCTTCCAAGACTAAAGTTCTTTTATTCAGTAAATTGACCCAGTCTTTTAACCATAATAAGTTGGCTGCCCAATAATATAATTCCCAGTTTGGGAGCGCTAGCCCACCTCTACTTTTTGCATCTTGTAAGGCCTTAATACTGATTCTAGCTTTTTTCCCTTGCCAAATAAATTTAAGAGTTACCTTATTTATATCTTCAAAAAAAATTTTTGGTAATTTTATTGGGATTGTCTGGAATACGTAAAGGAGTTTTGGTAAGATGTTCATTTTGATCGTGGCAATCCTGCCCAGTAGAGAAAGCTGCAACTTATTCCAAGATTCTAGATCTTTCTTAATTTGCTGTAACAGTTTATCATAATTATTCTCTTTGAGCGATTTACTATGTGGTGTTAACCATATGCCTAAATATTTGACCTTTTTTGTTGCCTGTATCCCCATGGTTTTTTCTAATTCTTTCCTCTGGTTCTCTGTTAGATTTTTAGTCAGTAATTTCGTCTTATTTCTGTTAATCTTTAATCCTGCTACTGAGCCAAATTGTTCTAGTTCTTTTATTAGGTTATGTCCTTTTTCCATGGGTTCCTCTAGGAAAAAAACCATATCGTCTGCAAACGCCTGTAGTTTATATTCCTCTGCTTTGACCCTAACTCCTTGGATTTCAAAGTTTTGTCTTATCCACGTTAACAGTGATTCTAAAGCAAATATAAATAAGAGGGGTGAGAGAGGGCAACCCTGTCTAACGCCTTTTTCAATGCTTAATGGGCCTGTTTGTTCACCATTAATTAGTATATTGGCTTGTTGGGTATTGTAAATTGTTGTGATAATGTTCTCATGTTATAGATTTTTTGTATTAAAAAGTGCCAATGTAAGTTATCGAATGCTTTCTCCGCATCTAAAAACATGAGTGCAAATTGTTTCTCTGGATGAGCTTCATAATATTCTAAGACGTCAATAACGGTTCTTAAAAACCGTTCCCTTTTTTTTCTTGAAAAAAGAAACATTTGCTTGATTGGTGATTTTAACTCCATTGCAGACTACCAAAAAGACCATAGTAATATGGGAAAAAACAAGAAGGGGAAAAGGGAACTTTCTGCGGCATGTAAGGAAATGTTGAAAGAGTTAAATTTAAAAGATTTATGGAGGGAACGGAATCTTGAAGGAAAACAATTTACATACTATTCTAATCCACATAAGACTTGGACTAGAATAGATATGGCTTGGATGGATTTGGATTTGGCTAATGAAATAAAAGAAATTAAAATCCTACCGAATGAATGGGCTGACCATAACCCAATACAGCTAATTTGGAGAGATAGGAGACGAATAAAAAAAAGATGGACACTAAACAACCAAATTGTAAAGGAAGAAGAGTATATTAATAAGCTGAAAGAGGAGCTAAACTATTTTCTAAAAGATAATAATAATGAAACAACTTCAAAACAGAACATTTGGGATACTATGAAAGCAACTATAAGAGGCACAACAATTTCCTATAATGCTATGAGAAACAAGAGAATTTATGCCCGACAAAACGTATTACAACAACAAATCCAAGACTTAGAAATACAATTACAAAAAACCCCTAAGTTCCAAGGACTACAAAACCAGTTAATATTAGCCAAACATAAGCTGAATTTAATTGAACAAGATAAAATAGAAGTTAGCTTGAGAAGGTCCAAACAAAATTATTTTGAACACGCCAATAAACCAGGAAGATGGCTATCTTATAAACTTAAAAAAGAAAAAGAAAAGAGACTGATACACCAACTAATAGACGAGAAAGGCATCCCACAACATGAGATTGAGAAGAAAAAAGATATTATATTAAACTATTTTCAAAGATTATATAAAAAAGAAGAAATCAATGAAGACAAAATAAGAACTTATCTGGAGAATACGAATGATAAAACAATAGGGGAAGGAGACAAAGAATTACTAAATAAGGATATTACATGGTCTGAGTTAAAATCCACAATGGAAAATCAAAGTAATAATAAATCCCCTGGTCCAGATGGGATTCCAGTAGAATTGTATAAAGCCACAATAGATTTAGTAGGGCCTCTGATGCTGGAAGTGTTTAACGAAGTACTTTTGGCTGCCAAAATGCCAGACTCATGGAGGGGGGCGTTGATTGCGTTAATTCCGAAGGAGGATGTAGATGCCAGATATATCAACAATTATAGACCAATCTCACTTTTAAACGCCGATTATAAATTATTTACCTCAATTATAGCGAATAGAGTAAAACAAGTTTTAAATTTATACATTCATGAAGACCAAAATGGTTTCCTTCCATTCTGGATTGAACTTTTAAAGTGAGTAATTTCCAGAGATTTTCATCAGAGGAGGAAGCTCCAAGGGGAGGGTTTTAACCCCAAAAAGCAGCATCCCGAAAGAAAGACCTGTAATTTTAAAAAAACTTAAAGCTGATGAAAGTTGAAAAAGAGAGAATGGAAGACTTTAAAACCAAGAGAGGGGAAAAGGAGAATCCGGTGAATCAGCTTGACTGGTGCTGGAAGCAACGAAGTATTGGCTGCACGGCTGTGCAGAGTGAAATTCAGAGAAATTGAAAGTGTGAAGCAGAAAGAGGAGATAAGAAGAGAGGTGACTGTGGATTTGTTGAAGAAAAGCCCTGTGAGCAGCGGAGAGGAAATGGATAGCTTTGGTGGCTTAGATAACAACAAGGCAACTTAAGAAGATCTGGAGAAAACTGTGAATGACTGGAGAAATGAACTGTAGAACCACAGAACTTAATATCTGAACAAGCAGGAGAACTATAGAAAATCCTGAGACAGAACTGGAAACGAACACTCTAACATCAAGTAACTTTATATTAATTGGAGGCTAAGTCTATTAGAGGAATAATTGTAAAATAATTGGTTCAATATATTAAGTATTTTGAAATATCGATTATAATATTTATATATAATTTATAATATTTGTATTAAGTTTAAAAATTAAAATACTTTTAGGAAAGATTTAAAATACAGATAAGCTTTATTATATTTATAGGATTAATCTATTATTAGATAGATTATATTAATTTATATTTATAGTGAATGCCAAATATTAGTTGTAGTTACTCATACGTATTATTGATTATTTAATAGATTATAATTTTTGATATAGATAGATAGATAGATAGATAGATAGATATTGTTCTATTTAAAGTATAATTAGGATTTATATACTTAGATTAATACCTATGTTAATTACATATTAAGCATCAATTATACTATACCGTATAATATATATTATATTTATTAGAGTGTATATGAATGGAAATTAATTACTGAAATATTTAATAAGAAACATAGAAACTTAATATTTAGTTTTAAATATTTTAAATATTTAGTTTTAGTATCCTGAAATAGAAATTGGTCTTTTGAGAGATTAAGATAGTGAGTGATATAACATTGATAACACAAAAAGGAACAGAAACAGAATACCAGTGATTTAATGCAATCTGACATATTGGATATAAAAGAAACAAGAAGGAACAGTAAGATTTAATATTACTAGCTATAAAGTGATTATATGATAATTTGGGAAAGCATTTATAAAATTCTAGGAAAGCAAAAAAAAATTCTGAAAGAAATGACCAGCATAACAACGACCACTTTGAGGGCAGGGAAGAAAACATCTTCAAACCCATCAGTAATGTAAATACGCCAACAATGCAATCAACATTGATAATGATTCAAGAAACGATGGTCAAGTTACAGGAGACAATATCCAAAAACCATGGGGAATTGACTAATAACATTCAAAAGCTGGACAACAAGGTTGATTCTATACAAGAGACGATTCAGAAAAATGAGCGAAAAAATTAAAACAGTAGAAGCAAAATCAGAAAGAACAGAGAAAAAATTAGAGCAGGCTGACCAACGCATGATGGAAATAAATACAAATTTGGAAGATTCCTTGATCCATTTGGAGATGGACCGTGCCTCTTTCTATTTACGATTTCAGAATATATCAGAGGCTAAGGATGAAGACCTGGGAAAATTGATGGTGGAACTGATAGCAGAAACCCTGGAAAGAGATACCCGAGAGATTATAAAACAGATAGATGAGGTCTACAGGGTCCAGACTAACTACGCCAAAAGACATCGGCTACCTAGAGAAGTGCACGTCAGGGACATAATATATAAAATAACAAGGGAGGAGCCCATAGTGTATAAGGACAAAGAAATTATCACTCTCAAACAAATACCAATGTGAGTTAGAGAACAATGCAAAGATTATCGATACCTGGCAGTACAATTAAGTAAACAGAACATCTTGTTTCGATGGATCATCCCAGAAGGCATGCTGGTTTCATTGCAAGGAAAAAAGATAAAAATAGACAACCTGGACAAAGCCCAAAAATTATACGACCAATTGACAGGAATGGAAGAAAATGATAGAAGTAGAGAGAAGTTAGAGGAAGGAAGTCAGGAAGAAAGCCAGTTAGAATTAGAGATAGAAGACCAGGAAGACAAAGCAAAAGAAACACAAGAAACCCAAAATGAAGAAGGCGTTAGAACTCTCCTTGTTCAGTTTCCATCCATTATTCCTTGTCTGGCCTACAGGCGCTTTAGAAAAAAGCTTGACCCCTTCCTCTCTGTGGCAGCCCCTCAAATATTGAAAGACTGCTATAATGTCTCCCCCCGTCCTTCTCTTTACTAGACTAGCCAAGCCCAGTTCCTGTAACCATTCTTCGTATGTTTTAGTCGAAGAACAATATACATAGATATTGTGTGCCTCCAAGAGGTACATATCAAGAACCAAGATAAAAAGTACTTAGAATTCAATAAACTGGGGAAACTCCATACTGCACTGGCAGAAAAAAAAGGGGTGGTGGTGATATACATTAGGGAAGAAATATAAGCAAAGCAAATTTACGCAGACATCAAAGGAAGAATATTAATATTAGAAATAAAGATAGGACAAAGAAAGATGCTACTGGTAAATATTTACGCACCTAATAAAAACCAAAAAGAATTCTACAAAAAACTCCATGAAAAAATTGTTGAGATAGGTCAAAAATATATATGTATAGGATACCCCCTCTCAGATGCTAGTTGGGTAAAGAGTTGGGATGTTCATGCTGATCAATTGGTTAACCAGTTCCATGGGGATTTTCCCCACAAACCGAAGGGTCCTCGTGGAGGGGGGAGAGGGGGTTAAGGACAATGCATTAACCCCTGTATCTGTTTTCTTTTAGGAGGAGGAGTTTTCAAGGGGGGACACCTGTCAGCTTTGAAATTCAGCTGCCACATTTTATTTGAAGGGGGGAGGAGGAGTTGAAAAGTTCAAGGTTATTCTGTATGTCGTATTAAGAATTTCCAGTTGCAGTTAATTGGTTCTCGTGATTTATGAAGTGTAGAAGTGGGAGGAGAGAAGGTGGATTCTGTGTAACGCGTGAAATTATTTTCACTTTGGGAAATTGCTTTTGACATACCAGATCTGTTTCTAAATAAATCAGTTGGAGAGAAAATGTCTCGGAGTGATTGATTTCATGGATACTTTCTGGATGTCTTACAGTATGTACGTATATGTATATGCATGTGTGTATGTATATATATATATATGTGTGTATGTATATATATATTCTCACCTGTATCCACAGGTGAGAATCCAAAGTTCCAAAGTTCCAATGGTCAAACAGGCAAACAGAGACAGGGCAGAGTTAACCGCATCTGTTTACACAGTCCTTGGCAGTCTTCCTGGAATCTGTCTGGCAAGTCCGAGATAACTATAAATCAAGACGCTGCAGCCAAAAGAGTCAGACGCATACTTCAAACCAAAAGACACTTTGCTTCAAGCAAGGATTGAGAGCCAGCATGCCTCCTTATATCCCCTGGAGGGGCGTGTCAGTCTCTCTAATTAATCTCTGGCTTGACGTCTCCTTTCAGATTGTGATTGACGTTTCAATCTTCTTCTAGACCTAGCATCAAGCCAGCATCCGTCAGTCTCGTCATCACTCAAAGCCTCTGGCACGTTCTGTGGATCAGCTGCTGACACCTGAGGTATGAAGGAAGTGGAAGGTTCTGGAGATGACCGTGTCTCCGACACTCTCTCATCCTCCTGGCTCACATCTGTGTCCTCTGATACATCAGACTCCAAACTCACAGCAGGCTCAAACCTTCCGTCTTCAGATGCATCAGATTCAAAACTCCCAGCAGGCTCAACCCTTCCAGTCACAACATATATCGATAGATAGATAGATAGATAGATAGATAGATAGATAGATAGATAGATAGATAGATAGATTGATCGATCGATCGATCTTTGGTTATTCGGATTTTCTCCCGCGTAAGATTGGAGGTATCTAGGCAACATTTCGATGAAGTCTCATTCATCATCTTCAGGCTTGTGTCTTCGGCTCTGTGCTTCTCAGAGTAATGTGAGCTTGCAGCTGCTTCTTCCTTTTAACTGCTAGTGGGGGTGTGACTTGATTGGGTGGGGGCTTGGCTGTGTTCTGATTGGGTGGGGGTGTGTTCTCATTGGTTGGGGGTTGGGCTGTGTTCTGATTGGTTGGGGGGTTGGCTGTGTTCTGATTGGCTGGAGGTGTGTTCTGTTCAGGTGGGGGCTTGGTTGTGCTCAGGCTAGTCTTAGTTGCTGGGGGATTTGAGCTGGTGAGCTGTGACCCTGCTGTTTGGCTTTGCGTTCGTGGTCGTGCCGCATCTTCATGGTGGGTGTCAGTTCGCTTCATGTATGGGTCAGAGGGGTTTGAAGCGGGTAGTGATGCAGCTGCAGTGCGGCTTCTGGTCCGTGGTCATGTCTCATCTTCTGTGTGGGTGTGAGTCTGCTTTCTACGTGGAAGTGTGGTGGTAGCATCTTGTGTGGCCCTCGTGGGTGTGGGTCTGGTTTCATTCTTCATGTTAGGTACTCGTCTGTTCATGAGGGCAGGTTTCCAAATGGCTGGTAGGTGGGAGGTGTCATCTCGTTTATTCACGCTGTGTGGGTGTTTTTCTATCTCTATGGCTTCTCTGATTATTCTGTTGTTGAAGTGTTCAGTTTTGGAGATAGTTCTGGTATTTTTAAAGTCAATCTCATGTCCTGTGGCTTTGAGGTGTTGGACCAGGGAAGAGGTCGGTTCTTCTTTTTTGATTGAGTTCTTATGTTCTTAAAAAAGTGGGTTTGGGGTTACAGTTTGGGCACTTGGTGCCGAAAAGCTTTGCCATCATTGCTGTAGAGGATTTCCACTCCAGAAGCAGCTGAGAACTACATAAGGTTAGTACAGTTGGTTAGGCAGGAATAGCAGCTAATCCACATCCAAAAAGAGAATCTTGCCACAAAGAAACACCATCATCCCTTCCCACAGCACATAAGCCAACTGAAACAAAGTGAAATCTACACTACTGTATAATCTATGTTAACATGCTTTGTTATTATCTGCTTTCCTGCAGAGAAATATCAGCAACCTCAGGATAGAGAGCACACACCTTTTTTACATGTGTAAATCTGTAAAAAACTTTCATAGTTAGCAAAAATCGGCATGCTTTGTTCCACCTCCTATTTTAACCGCAACTTAAACAGGTTCAGAGACAATTCCTTGAAGATAATGCTTATAAATAGCAATTAGCTGCAACAATTTATAACAGAGTACAGTCTCCACCATTCCTACCCTATTCCTATTTAGAAGAGTGCTTTCATCTGCTAGCTGATGAAAATGGTTATTTGGTCTTCCCTTGAACAAGGACCGGCTGCTGTTAGACAAAGGCGCAGACATTAAAGGTTTCTAGAACTAGAAAGACAGTTGTGAAATTTCCTTCAGCATCTCGAAATACCTTAGGCTGAATCTAATGCTGCATAAGAAAAGTTGGCATTTGTTAGCAAAACTTTTTCTTTAATGAATGGTCAGTTTCAGAGACAACTGCTGGAATGGCTGCATTAGTGCACAAATGGACACCATAATGAATGGGTCAATGTCTAGATGTGTTTTTTTTAAGCAAATTTTATTGATTTTAAAAACAAACAAACAAAACAAAACACCATTAGACATTAAAAACATAAAACCTCTTTCCATTATAAATCTTTACAAGGCAGGTAACACATTATTTTATATCACATACTTGTAATTTATCCCATTTCCATGTAGACACGTAAATTCCCTTTAACAAATTTCACATTATTTCTCTTTACTCTTATTCAATCACATTTCTTTTCTAATTTATCTGCTATTCAATCATCACATTTATATTTTCCTCTGGCTTGTTTACAATTGTTCTCATCTGGTCTTCCTCTGAGATTTTATTAATTCTCAATTAAACACACACACATAGAACACAAAAACATAAAACTTTCTTTTAGGAAGTAACTTGGCCCCAGATTACCTCTTTTTGTATGGACTTCAATTAAATTCATGCTCTTCTTATATACCATTACCTATCTTGTTTACCATTCTATATCTGCTATATAACTCCTCCCCACTTTTCCCTCTTCTTAATTCTATTTTATATATTTCATCTTGCTTTAAGACAATATTTTTACATCTTTTGTCCATTTTTCCATTTACATCTATCTCATTCCCAATATAAAAAAAGGATAATTTCCCCTGAAGTCACTAATCAGAGTATGATGCCTTTCTATCATTCCCCTAAATTGAAGTTTGAAATAACACCTAAGTCCCAATCTGATTCTGCTTAGTACATTCTACTATTTCAAAAACAAATGCTACAATAATAAGTCTATAATAATCAACACATTGGCCCATTAAACTCTATATTTAAACTAATATTTTAAACATTTCCTTTAATATTTCATTAAAACTTAAAATCATTCATTATTAAACATTTTAACATTGTACCTTAATATTTTAATCTTTTATTAAATCTTATAGAGTTCTAATTATCTATTTTTAATACAAATACAACTGCTACAATACTATCATGTGTACTTTGCAGAATCCCCCCTTTTTTTTAAAAAAAAAACCATACATTACCCTTTGTCCCTAAATTTTTTTTTCTTTTTCCCATCTTGTTTTATACCTTTGTAACTTTTTTCCCCCTTTTCCTTTTCTTTCTTGGCCCACCTAGACTTTTTACCCACTCCTCTCCAAACCTCTGCCTCCTTGGCTTCCCCTTTCTGTTGCATTCCTCTTTCCTTTTGCTTTCTGGCATTATATTGTTTTTGCATCTTATTTTTCTCTTTCATAAATATTTTTTTATGTCTTAAGTCCTTCATTTTCCCTCCTCTCTTTCTCCTTTCTTTCTTAATCACACCATTTAGTTCGTTAAAAATGGCTTCTTCTTCCTCCGCTTCTTCCAGCTGTTGTTTAATTTGCTGACACATAGCAAGCGCCATATCTAGAAAACAAAGGGCTTCTCCCATAGCGTCCTTGCCTTCTTTCCTTATTTTTAGATATTGTTTTTTTAGTTCATCGAGAGATAGAGCCATTATAAACTTTTTCTTCTTTTTCTGTATCCTCTTCTTGTTATTAAGCCAATCAAATATTTCCAAATTTAAAACATTTCCCCAAAGTCCCAAAATCCCAAAGTCATCAAACAGTCCAGGCAAAGCGCAAACTTCTTCCCTTTACAGTTTCTCTTCCTGGGGTAAGGTCAATTAGGGAAAAAAAACCCCAATCTGTATTTTAAATCTTTTTTACAATTAACTTCTATTCTCTTTATCTTCAAAGCATCTCCTCCAACAAAGTCTTAAAATAATTTTTTTTTCCAAGCCTCTCCCTTCCCACTTGTAACAAAGGGCTTTAACGTTTTACCTTCTGTTAGAAAGCAGATTTTCCATGTCCATTTGTTAGTTCCATAAGGGAGGGAGAGTATCTTTCCCTTTTCAACACTTTCCTTCGCCGCTGAAAACCTCTATTGGGAACATTGTAGCATCCAAAAAGAATAGTAATTTTCCAGATATTAGATATGTCCTTAAAGTCCCGGTTCAGCCAAGAAAAAACTTTCATTTTAAAACTTCCTTCTTCTTCCTCCTGCACATTCTTAATCCAGTTGCCGGCTTCTTCGTGGCAGCCATTAAGACCGCTGCTCCACCGCCTTGAGAAAAGGGGGTTATTGCCGGCTGGGGAAGGGGTCTGCGATATCCCTCAACCCCTGTCCGGATCCCCCCTATCTTCAGCTACCCCAACAGGGCAGCCTTATCCTCCAGATCCGTCAGGATCGGAGGCACCAAGACGGCTAGCACAGCAGGGATCGTGGAGAAACGCGAATCCCTGCTGTCACCGAAGCCTGGCAAACTGGAAGTCAATGTCTAGATGTGTTTACACAGTGTTTACATGCAGGGGTGGGATCCAGCAGGGTTAACTACCGGTTCAGTGATTTACGAGGTTTGGTGATTTACGATGTGCTTCCCTGCACGTTGCCTGTGCGCCTGTAAATTGTCATCAGCCTAGTGCCTGGACAGCTGAGCAGCGCTGCGTGCCGAGAAGCAGCCTTTGAAAAAGTACTTTTTTCCTGCTTTTTTAACTGCAGCTGTGCCTCGCATGGCAGCTGAAGTTGGAAAAGCAGGAAATAAAGGTCAGGTAAGAGCCCAGGTGGGTGGGTGGGCAAAAACATCAGCAGACATAGAACCTGTTATATCTGGGAGGACGGTTCAAGAACGGAGGCAAGACTCAGATAGTAACTAAACCTCTTTATTTGTGACTTCAGATCTGAGCAACTAACCCCAGCCGCAGCAGCCCCTTATATAGGGCTGGCTACGGCTAGGCAGCCAATGAAGGCGATTCGAGTTTGCCGCTCTTGGCAGGGCCAATCGCGGCAGCCCGTTTACTGGCCAATCGCATCAGTCTATGGCGACCAATCATGATCAGCTTTCAGCGGGCCAATCAGATTTGCAGGCTACGAGCCTGCTAGTCCAGAACACCCCTCCCCTCTCGGTTCCGTTTAAGGGGTGGAGTGATATAGTCTCGCAGGTAAGCAGGTCTTCGCACCTGTCTGCCTGACTTACGCAGTTCCGCTTGACCCTGTTCAAACCCGGGTTCAGATGGACTGCTTGCTGGATCAAACAGGAACGGTGAACCGGTGTCATGGTTAGGGCTCTCCTCTGGTGCTCCCGGGGTGATGGAGTCCTCAGCCTCGCTGTTACTGCCATGGCTCCCGGGGCTCGCTGAACCTGCCTGGTTGCTGCTTCTTGGCGAAGCGTTTGACTGTCCAGTCTCAGCTGCAGCTGGTGAGTGTTGCCAACCATGGTGCGGTGATCTCGGTGTTAGCTCGGAATAAACAGGTGTTGGTTCTAATTCTGAGTTCACTGCTTCCCCTCCCCCCTAGTGTCAAAGTTAGGGTCAGGGTTGGAAGATGTGGTTAGTCTGGAGCGCAGTTGGTCAATATGGCGTTTCCATGGTCTGCCATCAGTGGTGAGTAGACGGTAGGAGCGGGGACCCATAACTTGAGTTACCTGGGCAGGAATCCAAAGGGGATCCCGAGAAAATTTTTTTGCGAAAACAAGGTCTCCTACCTTGAAAACACGGTGCTTGCTGCTGGAACCCAGGGGCTTTTCCGGGGTGTAGGCAGGGTGCAAATGATCTAGAGGCGATCTGAGTTTCCTGGCCATCAGGAGTTCAGCTGGGCTCTTGTTGGTCCTGCTGTTTGGTGTGATGTGTTGCAGAAGCAGCATTCTAGTGCCTTTGTCATGGATGTTGCCTTGATCCATTTTCTGCAGGGTTTTCTTTGTAAACCGAACCATTCGTTCAGCCCGGCCATTCGCCGCAGGATGAGCTGGCGATGTGAGTGCATGTCGGATGCCCCGTTCCGCTAAATACTGTTCAAAGGCTAAGGCAGTAAATTGGGGCCCATTGTCAGAGACCAGGAAATCTGGTAACCCGTGTGTAGCGAAGAGTCTGTTCAGTTTTTTAATGACCGCCTCAGTAGTGGTTGCTTTCATTTTATTGACCTCAAGCCAGTTTGAGTAGGCATCAACAGTTATTAAGAAGGTGTGGCCTCTCGTAGGTCCTGCAAAGTCAATATGAATGCGAGACCAAGGACCCCTGGGTGTTTCCCATTCTGTTGGTGGTGTTTTAGGTGGAGCTGAGTGATTTTCCTGGCATTTGTTACAAGAGGCGACCCAGGTTTCGATTTGTTTGTCTATACCAGGCCACCAGGCGTAACTTCTTGCCAGCGCTTTCATACGCACGATGCCCGGGTGTCCATCGTGTAGCATTTGCAAGACCCTTTTTTGTAACTTAGTTGGTACAACAACTCGGTCTCCCCACAAAACGCACCCTTTTTGTGAAAAAAGTTCCGTTTGTCTGTTTTTAAACGGCTTAAACAGTTCCTTAGTGTCGTAATCTGGCCATCCCCTCTCCACCCAGCCAAGAACTCGTGCCAAACAAGAGTCTCTTTTGGTTTCAAAGGCGATGTCTTGAGCCGTTAGTGGAGGTGATGGCATTGTCTCTATTTGCAGTACCGGGAGTGTGGGAGCTGGGTCTTCCTGTGGCTCGGGTAGCGGTGAGCGGCTCAAGGCATCTGCGTGGGGAATAGATTTCCCGGGGCGGTATTTTAATTGACAGTCGTAGGTGGCGAGAAATTCTGACCATTGCGTCATTCTGGGGGAGAGAATGTGTGGAGTAGGTTTGTTGCCCACCAGGATCCCAAGTAGTGGCTTATGATCCGTTATAATAGAAAACGGTCTCCCATAAACATATTCATGAAATCGTTTTATTGCAGAGACAATAGCAAGGGCTTCCTTATCTAATTGGCTATAGTTTCTTTCTGTTTTTGATAGAGTTCGTGAAAAAAATGCAATTGGTGCTTCTGAGCCGTTTGGTAGGACGTGGCTCAGGATGGCTCCTACCCCAAATGGTGAGGCATCACACGTGACAGTCAAAGGTAGTGTCTCGTTATACTGAATTAGTACTGCCTTTGAGGTAAGGAGGTCTTTTACTTGCTGGAAGGCGTGTTCCTCCCGACGTCCCCAAATCCAGGATGCCCTTTTATCGAGTAGTCTATGAAGGGGCTCAGCAACAGTCGCCTTCTGGGGTAGGAAGATGTTATAAAAGTTAATAAGTCCCAGGAAGGCTTGGAGGTCGGTTTTGGTTTTGGGTCTTGGGGCGTTTTTGATAGCTGCCAATTTTTTTTCTGTGGGGTGGATTCCTTGCTTGTCAAGGAGGTAGCCAAGAAACTCCACCCTTTCTGCGCAAAGCTGGCACTTTTCCTTCTTAACCTTGAGGCCAGCGTTTTTGAACCTCTGTAGGACTGTTCTGAGACGTTTTTCTAATTGGTTTTTTGTGGGTGCTGCTATTAATACGTCATCAAAATAGGGCACCACTCCTTTTATCCCTTGTAATAGTCTCTCCATCAGGCTTTGAAAGATGCCTGGGGCTACGCTTACACCAAACTGGAGCCTGTTGAATTTGAATGCACCACGATGTGTGACTATAGTTTGGGCTTCTGCAGTCTCGGGATCAACTGGTAGCTGTTGATACGCTTGGGCCAGATCTAATTTTGCGAATATTTTGCCACCCCCAAGTGAATGCAGGAGATGTTGAACAACTGGCACTGGGTAGGCGCTCTGCTGTAGCGTGTGATTGAGGGTGGCCTTGTAGTCACCGCAGATTCTTATGGACCCGTCAGGTTTTATGGGGGTGACAATTGGTGTCTCCCATCGGGCGTGGTCAATAGGTTCTAACACACCTTGCGCAATTAATTTGTCCAGTTGCTCATCAATTTTGGATTTAAGAGCAAAGGGAACTCGGCGTGGCTTTAGACGAATGGGTGCTATGTCGGGGCGAAGATTAAATGAAATAGGGGACCCCTTGTACTTGCCTAGGCTTTCGTTGAACACTTCTCGGAAGTCGTGGACGAGAGCCGCCTCCCAGTCATTTTCTTCAGTATGATGGATGCCAGCCATTCCGATTCCTAATGGCGCGAACCACTGAAGACCCAATAGACTTGGCCGGTCTCGGTCTACGACGGTGAGTGGTAGAATTGCCTTATGTCCCTTGAACGAGACCTGCACATGGCGGGTACCTGCGACTGGAATCCGGTTGCCTTGATAGTCTTTTAGTATGAGTCTCTGACTGCTGAGGTCTTGGCGTCGGATGTTGGGGATTAGCTGCTTGAGTGTTCTCCAGGATACCATGGATAGAGATGACCCAGAGTCGACTTCCATGTTGCACGGTTTGTTTTCATTCGTGACCTCTACTCGGATCTTTTTAGCATCAAGTGATGAAGTGTGGCCGATGGTGATGGTTTGATGAGCCTCCTCTCGTCTGGGGGCGTCGTTAAACCTTTGGGGTCTGCTGTACCAGTTCCACTGGTTGCTAGGGCGGTCCCTCTGCGTGGTGGCGTTGCCATCATTTCTCTTCGGGCTGCTCCCTCTCCGTCTGTGGCTGGAATTTCTCTTGTTTCTGCATACCTTCGTGATGTGTCCCCGTTTCTCGCAAAAACGGCATATGGCATCTAAGAATCTGCATTTGGATCGGGGGTGGTTTCCCCCACATCCGGTGCATTGGTAGTTGGATTTGCGACCCCGCTGGTCCCGTTGCTCACGTTCTGACCGGAGCCTGTGGACTTCTTCTTTCTCGCTGTCTGAGGATGACTCGATGTCTTCGTGATGGGTGGTTGATGTGTACTTGTCTGAAGGTTTCCCAGCATCGTTGGTGGGTTGGCGGTTGGTCCCGCTGGTTCGACGCATTCGTGCTGCCGATTTACGAGTGGCTTCGGCTGCTGTGGCGTCTGCTATGGCATCTGCAAGCGAGATGTCCCCCTTGGCCATGATCTTGCTCTGGACGGTGGGGTCTCTGAGGCCAAGGACGATGCAATCTCTCATGGCTTCTTCGAGGTTGGCGAAGCCACACAAACCACCCAGGTTCCTCAGGTCTGCCACAAAATCCCCAACGCTCTCACCTTCACGTTGATCCCTCTGGTAGAACTCATGCCTGCGAATGAGAATTGGCACGGCTGGGGCGTAATGGTTGCTCAGGATGGGAGCAAGGGTGTCCCAATCCATGGTTTTAACTTCAGCTGGCTTGGCTAAGGCTTTAGCCGTCTTAAAAACGGCTGGTCCACAATGGGTTAGAAAAACGGCTCGTTTCTTGCTGGGCGTGGCATCTTTGAGGTTGTTGGACTCCAGGAACATTTGAAATCTGTCCATGTATGAGTCCCAATCTTCGCTAGCTGGATCGAACGGTGCGGGTGGTATAGCGCTGCTGGCCATGTCGCCGTCGTTGCGCTCTGTCAGCCACGTGCTCCTTCGGCTAGCTCAGTTTCAATAGCTTTCGTTGCCTCCGCATCCCATCCTCGTCGCCAGTGTTATATCTGGGAGGACGGTTCAAGAACGGAGGCAAGACTCAGATAGTAACTAAAGCTCTTTATTTGTGACTTGAGATCTGAGCAACTAACCCCAGCCGCAGCAGCCCCTTATATAGGGCTGGCTGCGGCTAGGCAGCCAATGAAGGCGATTTGAATTTGCCGCTCTTGGCAGGGCCAATCGCGGCAGCCCGTTTACTGGCCAATCGCATCAGTCTATGGCGACCAATCACGATCGGCTTTCAGCGGGCCAATCAGATTTGCAAGCTACGGGCCTGCTAGTCCGGAACAGAACCGGTAGAAACCCACCCTTGTTCACATGCCACAAGAGATTAGGGCTACAGGGGAAAAATGCTCCCAGTCACCAGTCTATAATGCTAGCACAGCCATGTGAGTTTGGAAAGAAATGCTAACTGGGTACAGCTTGGCACCTGCCACTCAGGGACCATGGAAAGTGGTACATGTTAGAATGCTGCATCTAACTGTGAACAAAGGCCACAGGCTCACAGCTTTCCATACTGCTGCATTCAGTAGTAATTCTGATTTCAATCACCTCCAAATTTCTAGGCTGAATAGATTGTTGAGACACTGTGGCAGAGAAAGCAAGGAGAAAAGCAATAGTCAAATTCCAAATGGCAGTGCTCGAAAGCTCTTCTGGAAAGGCAACACATGCTTTTTCAGACTGCATAAAGAATGCATCAACCTCAGCACAAATTCATTATTGTAGTTGCCACTCTCTCTCAGCTGCAGTCTCGTGGGAAACGTAAGCTGATTCTGAAACAATCAGGGGCTTTAAAAGCTGCTTGAAATTAAGGCTTGTGGGATGTGTGTGTACAGAGCTTATACAAATTTATCTAATGGGAGGCAGCATCTTCCTGAACTTGTCTAGGCTCAGAAACTAAGCAGAAGCAAGCTTGCAAGAATTTGGATGGGAAATGCTTATATTCACTCTAGTGCAATATTTCCACACATCTTCAAGTTGCCAAGGGTGAGAAACAGTGCCCTAGTGAAATACCAGAATTATAGGCTAGACTGGGAAGCAAAGAAAAAAAAAGAAGGCAGTGACAAGCTGCTTATCTATAACTGCCATGAAAATTATCTATAATGTCTATAGATCAGACTCAATCTTGACTTTAAGAAGACTTCACCTTTTTGAAGTTTTGACTAGTCAAAATCCTGAAGCAGGATTGTTTTGCTTTTTGCATCATTACAAAAGTATGTAGTTCAAATATTACAAAAATCTATAAATACTTATTAGAAGCAGAGTTAGAAGAAGAAATTGTTAAGGGATTTATGATAGCTTGGGCCCAAAACATAAGACATGATATAAATTTAATAGAATGGGAAAGTATCTGGAACCAAAACTATAAATTAACAAGATCTTCAGCATATAAAGAAAATATATACAAGATGTTCTATTGATGGCACCTACCTCCAGTGAGACTGACAAAAATATATCCCAACATGAATCTGGCATGTTGGAAATGTAGAAAGAAACAAGGTATCTTCTACCACATGTGGTGGTCTTGTCCAGAAGCTCAAAGATATTGCTTGAAAATAAAACAATGTTTGCAAGAAATTGTTAAAAAGCAAATAGAGTTGGAACCGGAACTATTTATGTTAGGAATACTCAAAAAGAAACACACACAAAAATATATTGTATTACATATATTAATGGTGGCTAGAATATCCTTTGCACAATGCTGGAAGCACAATAGTATACCCTCAGATGAATTGGTCATTCAAAAAATTATGGACTGTGCTGAAATGGACAAATTGACCCTAATGTTAAAAGATAAAGAAGAGTCTGAATACTATAAAATTTGGGATATGTGGTACAATTGGATAGAATCTAGACAGATAGAAAATAAGGGAATTTAAGACAAGCAATTTATTGATAAATGTATATAATCGCATAACATTATATATAATTGTAAATATGCACAAAAGATAAAAATGTACAAGACAGATGCTACAATATTATTAACGTTATGATTGGTTTTTTTAAAGAAGTAAAAGACTAATAAAGTTTATTTTTAAAAAATGAAAAACAAAGTATGCAGTTACTGCAATAGGGATGATTTCAAGAGAACAGTATGTGGAACGATTTTCATGACAAGTATTCAAACCAAAGAGAAACCACAGAAAGATTGTCAGGAGCCACATTACTCGTGCTCAGAAACAAAAATAATCATCACACATGTGGGCCAAGTCAAGAAATACAGCCACTCACTCACAATGAAGAGGTGTACACACCCAAAGGGACGCAATTCTGATTTCACACCAAAGGGAATAGCATGCAAACTGAAAAGGAAAAATATTGTTATGGAAAAGAGGATAGAAATACATCTTACCTGTGGAGCAGAGAAATGACTCATTTGGCAGACCAGAGAACCAATGTTGCAATGTGATATTTAAGTGTTTAAGGAAAAGGAACCTGAGATAGTCCAATTGCCTATTTTATTGCCCCAAGCTACTCAGATTTATGGACCTTCCCTCCCCTGCAGAAGTGAATATTTATTTATTTATTTATTTATTTATTTATTTATTTGGTTTGTCAATTGTTTACAAGATAATGGGTATAATTAAAAACATAGTTATGAATACATGGATACATATAAGAAAAATAAAAAATAAAAGAAACAATAGGACAGGGATGGTAGGCACGTTGGTGCGCTTATGCACACCCCCTACAGACCTCTCGGGAAAGGGGTGAGGTCAATAGTAGACAGTCTAAGGTTAAAGTTTTTGGGGTTTGGGGAAGAAACCACAGAGTCAGGTAGAGTATTCCAGACACTTGACCACTCTGTTGCTGAAGTCGTATTTCCTGCAATCAAGTTTGGTGCGATAAACCTTGAGTTTGTTTCTATTGTTTGCTCTTGTATTGTTATGGTTGAAGCTGAAGTATTCATTGACAGGTAGGACATTGCAATGTATGATTTTATATACTATACTTAGATCGGACTGAAGGCGGCGTAGTTCTGGGTTTTCTAGGTCTAGAATTTCAAGTCTGGTGGCATAAGGTATTCTGCAACGAGTAGAGGAGTGGAGAACTCTTCTTGTGAAATATTTCTGGACTTTCTCCACTGTGTTAATATCAGATACGTAATGTGGGTTCCAGACTGATGAGCTGTATTCGAGTATTGGTCCAGCAAATGTTTTGTATGCTCTAGTTAGTAGTGTAATGTTGCCAGAGAAAAAGCTACGTAAGATTAGGTTAACAAGTCTTAACGCCCTTTTGGCTATGTAGTTACAGTGGGCTCTAGCACTTAGATCATTAGAGATGAGTATTCCAAGGTCCTTTACACAGTTTGGATCATTAACAAGATCTTGACTATTCAGCCTGTATTTTATTTTCTGATTTTTTTTGCCAATATGTAAGACAGAGCATTTATTTGTTGAGATTTGAAGTTGCCATTTTTTGACCATTCTGATACATAGTCAAGATCTTTTTGAAGGGTAGCAGTGGTGTTGAATAGCTTTACATCATCAGCGAAGAGAACGCAGTTGCTCTTAATATGATCACAGAGGTCATTTATGTAGAGTATGAAAAGAGTTGGTCCTAGAACGCTTCCTTGGGGGACACCACTATTGACAGGTACAGAATTTGATAGGACGGTCCCAATTTTGACCATTTGTTGTCTGTTCGACAGGAAAGCTTCTATCCAGTTCTGCAGGTGTCCAGAGATACCGTAAGATTTTAGTTTTAGGAGTAGTTTGTTGTGTACCACTGAATCAAAGGCTTTACAGCAGTCTAAGTAGATTGCGTCTATTGCTTTGCCCTGATCGAGTTGTGTAGTCCATATGTTTTTGCAGTGTAAGAGTTGCAGATTACAGGATAGGTTTTTTTTCTGAAACCAAATTGTTTATTAGAGAGTTGGTTGTTTGTCTCTAAGTGGAGGGTGATGGATTGGTTAATAATTGATTCCATGACTTTACAGGTGACGCAGCATAAAGAGATTGGTCTGTAATTTTCAACTAGGCTGGGCTCTCCCTTTTTGAAGATGGGGATGACCGTGGCTTGTGACCATAGTTTTGGCAAGGAGGTGGTCCTGAAAGATTTTTCAAAGATTAAGCTTAGAGGTTTGGCTATAGCAGTGGATAGCTTTTTTAAGAAGTAGGCACATATTCCGTCCGGTCCAATAGATAGAGATGGTTTTAGATTGCGTAGTGCTTTTTCAACATTGTCTTCTGTAAAATCGATATGTATTAGATCATTGTAGTTGTCTGTGGTTTGACTAGGAAATACTGGGCATGATCCATTGCTGTTTACAAATACTGAGCCAACGAATGTGTTAAAGAAGTTGGCTTTAATGGTGTCATCGTTGCAGTCTTTATCATTAGGTCCTTTCAAGGATGGGATGGACCTTGAGTCTTTTAGTTTGTTGTTTACAAAATTGTAGAAAGCGTGGGTGGAATTGGTGCATGGAAGGCTTTCCTCTTGTTTAATGTGATAATTGGTGCATTCAGTCTTTATCTGGTGGCATAAATTTTTGTATTGGCTTTTGAAGTTGGCAACGTGACCAGATTTGTTTTTCCGCCAAAGTGATTTCTTTTTGGATTGAAGCTTCCTTATTGTTATGGGTAATTTGTTTTTTCTGGTTTTGGGAGTTGTTATTGGTACATATAGTTTGATGACTCTTTTGACTTCAAGTAAAAATATGTTGTAATGGTCTTCTACAATATTGCATCCAGTGAATAGAAATTGCCAATCAAGGGATGAGAGATCGTTGTTTATAAGGTCATAGTTGCCTTTTTTGAAGTTATAATTGGGGATTCCGTCATTGTGATGATTTTTGTGTGGATGTACGTTGAGACAAAAGTCAATCATGTTGTGGTCACTGTTGGAAAAGGGTTCTTTAATTTGTATTCCATAAATTGAATTCTATTCTATTCTACTATTGCAGAAGATGAGATCGAGGCAGTTGTTAAGTCTAGTATTGTTGGTTACTAGTTGTTCTAGTCCCAGATTTGTTACTGCATTGTAGAAGGTTGCATGTGTGGGTTCAGTTGTACATTCATTAAGGGTCCAGTTAATATGAGGTAGATTGAAGTCACCAAGAAAGATAAAAAAGCATGGGCAGGATGCTACCCATGTTAGCAGTGTATTTAGCTTGTTTGCATGTTCGATGTCATAATCAGGGGCTCTGTAACATAGTAAGAACCGAAATGTGATATTTAAGGACAGTTCACAGACGATGGTCTCAGGAAGTGCAAGCTCCTGGGTAACTTGGATGTTTTTTAGATGTAGGGACTTTTCATAGAAGATAGCAACACCACCTCCTCTACGGATTTCATGATCTGATCGATAAACAAGATAGTCTATTACTGTGGTAATGGAGTCAGGGAGAGATGCGTTGAGCCATGTTTCACAGACAAATATGTCGAATTTAGCCGTATTTAGTAAGAGGAGAAATTCAGGTATTTTATTTACAAGGCTTCCTGCATTGAGTAGCTTGCATTTAAGGCCAGTTGTGGTTGGAATAGAGGTAGTTAGGGGCGTGCATGCCTAGTTTTGAGTGATGTTGGATTGGATGGGGTGGGGTTGGATGCGGAGCTGTGGGTCGTGTGACTTTCTTTTGATGCAATCAGCACGGTAGTCAATGTCAAGTCCTTTTCTCCATTGTCTAGACGGTGTTTGAGTTCTGTGCGGAGTTCACGGGAGCGGATTCTTTGCAGTATGGATAAGTCTGGTCTTGAGTGAAGTTTTTTATGGGTGGGACTGGATTTTGCAATGGCGTTTATTGTATGAATGAATATATGTTTGCTGGACTCATTTTTGCAAACAACTGTACAAAATCTTGGGGCCACAGAACCGTCATTGTACCCAGGGCCATCTCTGGTTATTTCAATGATATCTTCAGGAGAGATGTTTGTTGTATTTGAGTTGCTTATGATATCGTGAACTTTGGTGATGTCGTCTGATTCGTTGGTGTCTTCGAGACCAAATAAGATGGCATTTGGACGTTTCTGTTCACATTCCATGATGTCTCTGATGAGTAAGGGGATATTATTTGTGGAATTATTTGATGGGATAGTAATTGTTTGTGGCTGTGGTTTGGTGGTTATTTTTGGTTGTAGTTCTGATTGTAGCTGAGGTAGTTGTTGTGGTAGTTGTGGGATTTGATTTTGAGCTGATAGGTAATCACTTATCTGTGCTATATTTTTTTTTCCAAGAGAGATTAGGCTTATTTGTATAGTTGTTTCAAAACGTGTTACTAAGCGTTCTTCTATTGAGTGAATGAGTGATTCTGTGCTTTCAACTCTGTCAGGCAGGGTACTCAGTTTGTTTAACTTAGGAAAACATGATGGACATAGACAAAATAATGTAATAATGTTTAACGATATCAGCTAGGCTTTTGTTTGCATTTAAGCAGGCAGGGTGGGCTTGATTGTCGCATAGGCAGCATTTGATGTAAATTTCACTTTCATTGATGGTTTCAAGACATCTGAAACATGTGCAGGAGTCTGGGAGGTCATTGGTAGAGATATTTTTCTTTTGTTTTGGTTTGGAGCTTTTGGCTGGCATGGTCAGTGGCAATAGTACACTAAACAATTACAATAGCTAGTTAATTTGATAGGGAGACAGTTACTTAATGAATGTTGGTAATTAATAAATGTTAATTGATATGTTAGAGAACAAATCAAAAGTAAGGCTACTTATTACTCAAATCAATCAATCAATCTATCTATTATTCAAATCACTCTAATCAAATAATTTTGCTAAGCAACAAACAGCCTAATTAATTACACAAATCACTAATCACACTGGTCAATTAAATTCACTAAATCACTGATTTTACTAATCAGATATTCAGTAATCACACTATATGCACTAAACACTCTAATCACACTAATCAATAAAAACAATAAATCAATCATTTGATAAAAGTTAATTATTTTAAAGAAATTGATTTGGAGACATCATTATCTAATCTTTGATATAGGTCCTGAGGTAGAAAGTTATAAGTTTTGAGATAATGAAAGTAATGAAGTAGTATTGAGAGTCAGCAAGTAAAGGGTTATTGCTTTGTCAGTTGTTGTGATATATGAGAATAGGTTTATAACCCCTAATAAACTGGCCGGAGGCCTCTTTTCCTAGGCTGGAGAAACAGCAGTTTCTTTGTGTCAAACAGGTTTTAAAACATGAACAGAGGAAACGTTTCCAAGTCCTACTCAAGCTGTTTTCTTCTTTCCTCTTGAAAACAATCAGTGAGCAAGGGTTTACACTCTCTTTCTTCTTTTGTAAATTGAGTTTTTGAGATAGCAAAGATGCAAAGATGCTGAAGGGGGGGATCTCTGGCCCCTTCTCTTTGAATTTAAAAAAGTTTGTGGCTCAGAGAGAGAAAATAATTCAGGGAGATAATTCAGGCAATCTGATTACTTATAACCTTGCTTTGATTTATTGCTGCTGTTATCTGATCTGCTGGGGACACTCATAAAAACTGTAGGTTTGGAACACGCTGAAATAAGAGCAAAACACGCAGCTGACTCTGATCAAGAAAGGATTGAAAAACTCCTTAAAGACTTGGTCTCTCTATCCTCCCTCCTTGTTTCTCCCTGCCAGCTGTCCGATGTGGCTCCGGGGAAATTGTGTGTGGGATATTAATGGAGACACTTTGTCTGGCGTGGAAGGTACTTCGATCAGCTGTGTGGGGGATTTAAATGAAGGTGCGTTGTTTGCGCTCCACTGGCTCCAAGTGATCCAGTTCAAGAGCTCCACCGGTGGGATTAATAGGGCTTGATGGAAAGAGCTTCACTTCTCTGGGGAAAGAGAGGAGGGCTCCAGATCGGTTAGCAGGAGCTCCGCCGGCATGATTAGGGCTCCAGGGCTTTGGAATCCAGCGTTTTGGGGGCTTGATTTTTGGGCTCCAGTTTACTCATGGTTACTGGCACAGGCGGTAGCTTTAAAGGTGATTTCTGGTGCAGGTGGTGGCTTTATAGGGAGATAGTGCTCCAGGAGCAAGAGCCTCATCTTCCTAGTTGGGCGCCGCCATCTTCCCTCTGTCTGAATAGTGTGTAGAGTATTGTCCACTTCTTTAGAGGAAGTAAAATGCAATTTGTTAGTCGCCCTTCAAATTTGATGCATGCCAAATAAAAGAATGATCAGAAGAAAGGGAAGGTTTTTTACTGAAATCCAACAAGATTTTTCATTATTCCTTCCTGAATGCCAATCAGAAAAATGAAGCGTTATTATATCTTCCCAGAAAATTGTATTAGGTAAGAATAACAGAGTTGGAAGGGACCTTGGATGTCTTCTAGTCCAACCCCCTGCTTAGGCAGGAAGTATCCCAGAGTCTCAAACTAGGAAACAAGTCATTTTAAAAAGCTGATCAATAATGGACCACTGATACTCTTTAACTTAGTGGCAGTATAATCAGGACAGTACTTAAGACACAATTACTTCTCCTGAGTTCACTTTCACCAGGATAAGAGCTGGTGGCCCACAGAGCAGAAATGTGAAGCTCTCCATTATCAGCACCATAGTCAAAGTGAGAGCGATGCCTATCACCGGGACTAATTTGACTGAGGTAAAGCACTTCTCCCCAGTATAGAACGGCCATCACATTGGTGCCAATACTTACAGTGTAATAGAATACTGGCTGGCCCCCAGAAAGCCATATTTATCAGTCTTACGGTAGGCAAGTCCATTGATTTCAGAATCTGACACCAGAGAGCTAGCATCGTCAAGGAATCCAGGACCAGTCAGAGACTCCAACATGCCTGACATGAGACTTAGAATCTAAATAGCTCAAAGTATCAGAAGCTGGAGAGACTTTGGATGCAGTAGTGCCTAGGCTAGACTGGGAACCCATATCTTGAGGGGGCCGAGGAGTGGAAAAGTCATGAAGCCTCAAACCCTCTGGAGATGTGGGTGAAGTCTTCTCCGGTGGGGTCATAGGACTGGGGGCCACCACAATCACTGTCGGCGAAGCCGGTGCAACCAGCAGGGCTTTCACTACTGTGTCTCTTGGCAAAGTCACCGATGCCGGCATCACCCCGCTGTCATTCACGGTAGCCTTAGTGATGACAAGAGCCACCAAATTGACCACAGTAGCCGCCGAAAACCCATCACTGGCATCCATCGCTACAGTTTCAGACCTCACCTCTCCAGGCTCTGCCCCCTTTCCAACACTGTTGGCCACAAGTGTCATCTCTGCAATCATCGTGGTTAATGTCACCTCTGTAGGGTTGCAAGGTGCTGGTGGGGTGCACTTCTCCGGGGTCATCGTCCCTTCGAAGGCCTCAGGAGTTGGAGCCCTCCACTTGAGAACATGAAGGACCAAACGAGAGGCATTGGAACACGACGACGACGATGATGAGGGGGTCCTCAGAACCTGTCTCCATAACAATGCTCCCCTTCCCCCAATGGGGGGGCGCGGCCTGGTCGCCCAGCCCAATGCCTGACCGACGCCACAGATGCTGAATCCATTTCTGCAAGAAAGCGGGATTCTTTTAATGTAGGAAGGCAAAAAGCAAAAGTGACACAGCTCAAGCGTTCGTGGTTTGCAAGCCAATTGGAATGGTAAGTCTATGGGTTTTTATACCTGTTTTCCCTTTGAAGCTTGTGCAGTTTGATGAGATTGTGTGTGCCTTTAGTTAAGTGATTGCTTTGAGTTCTGTCTTCCTGCCTTAATGGATTAATCCTGTCCCTGTACTTTTGTCTTTCCTATCCTGGGGGTTAATCTTGTCAGGGAAAAGGAAAAGGGGAGTTCTTGGTGAGTTATTGTTAGCTGATTTAAGTATTTTCAGAATCTGCTTCATCGTTAGGCTTTTCTTATTTCTAGTGAGAGCTTTTGGCAATCTGCCTGGACTTCCAAACTACTTTGTTATTCTTAGTAAGTGGGTGTTAATGTCTTTTGGCAACACACCTAGACTTTCAATTGTTTGCACCGGTTTGCCTTGGGGTTTTTCTTTTCTAAAGGGAAAAGGCTGGTTTTATTCTCTGCACTGTTTTGGTGGTTTCTGGCACTGTCTTTTGGGGTATACCTCCCCCAGGGGTAAAAAGAAAAAAGAAAAGAAATGGATGCTGAGGGTTAGGAACAAAGACAGGGGTCCTACGGAGAAGTAGCCAATCGGAATAGTGTGGGGCTTGGGAACACAGCCAAGCACTAAGGGGACTTTAGGAAGACTGTGATAAAAATGTGGGAGGAGATGAGGTGTTCCGACGAGAGGCGAGACTAGCGGGAAGCATCCACCAATCCCTGACAGTGTACTTAAACACTACGCAACCAATGAAAAGATGAACTGGCAAGCCTCCTCCAATCAGGGAGACCCCGCCTCTCAGTGCCACCAATGCACATGACGCGTGTACGTGTGCCGTATAGGTGACGGCTTGTCAAATGAACAGTAGTCGTAAATGCAGGTCTTTCCAGATCCTTCCAATCCGATAAATCCTTGTTAGCAATGGAATTTCTGGTTCCAGTTGTGGTTGTAAGTAGAGGATTCCCTGTACATACATGAACTAGACAAAACCTTTCTTTACATTTTTATGTAGACAGTGCTACATGAATACGAAGGCCAAATAGAGATAATCTGCTTAATGACCATAATTGAGCCCAAAATTCCTGTCCCTAAGTGAGACAATTGTTAAGTGAGTTTGGTCCCATTTTACTACCTTTCTTGCCACAGTTGTTAAGTGAATCATTGCAGCTGTTAAGTTAGTAACATGGTTACTTAACATGGCTGTTAAGTGAATCTGACTTTCCCATTGACTTGTCAGAAGGTTGCAAAAGTTGATCACATGACCCCAGGACACTGCAACTGTCATAAATATAAGTCAGGTGCCAAGTGCCTGAATTTTGACCACATAACCATGGGGATGCTGCAATGGTCGTAAGTGTGAAAAACGGTCGTAACTCACTTTTTTAGTGCTGTTTTAACTTTGAACGGTCACCCAATGAACTGTTGTAAGTTGAGGGCTACCTGTAGTGGTACCTTCTTCTCCATTATTTTACAGTATATTAATTTTAGAACTGCATAAAGTGACATTCTAATACAAAATGTAACGTCCATCTTTTTGTCCCTTTGTCTTTCAAAATCTCATTTTCAAGTTAGACTGGGAAGAGTTCAGTTTTCCCTCTTAATCATCTACCACCACTCCTGACCCGGGAAAAAAAATCCAAAACACTGGATGCTGCACGTACAAGCTTTAGCAAATTAGTTCAGAACTGTCTGCCCTCCATGAACTGATAGCAGCTTTCTGAAGTGTCCAGCAGGAGTCTTTCTTATCCACATCGGGGGCTTCTTCCACTCAAACAATGTGCCTCTGAATTTTAATCCTTCCCCTGGAGAACCTATCATACAGAAGCAGGAAAACTCAAGAAGACTAGATACATATCAAATTATGAGGGTGAAGGTTTGATCTCCGAGCTTGTGGGTTGGTTTCCGAGCATTTCATTACAAAGCTAGGCTACATCTTCAGCAGATTTTAGGGGATGTCCATAAGGAAGTCCATATAAACAGAACACTGACACAAGGGGTGGGATTCTACCAGTTCGGACTGGTTCTATAGAACCAGTTGTTACGATTCTGCGCAGTTCAGAGAACCGGCAAATCATACCCCTGGCTGGTCCCGCCCCTCTCCACCTGCCCCTCCCCTCCCCTCCCCACCCATTCAGTCCTTATCGTGCATGCGCAACATCGTTGACTGCATTCTCCCTTGCACAGTCACTCCTTAAGGTATTTCTTTTTTTCCCCCTCCTGACGATCAGCTGTTCCAACGAACACTTGAGCTAAGTCACGCCCAGGCTCCTTGCTGTCTCCTTCTTGCTCACACAGCAAATACTGTTTCAGTTTCCAAACAGCCCTCAACTCTCTCACACACTGACAGGATCCTAGCCAGATGAATATCGATGGATGCTGGTAGGCAGAGGCAGATTTTTTTCCACTTATTTTCCTCCCCCAAAACTAAGCTCAACCACTTAGTTTCGTAGCAAAGCATGGGTGTCAAGCTAATACTAAATAAAAAGGACTAAAGACCTTGCTTACTATGCCACAGGTTTTATGGTCTCCGGAGTTTTATTCTCAAGTCAGGAGTACAAAAGATACTTTTTCTAGGTTGTCCATGAATATCACTTTCCATTTTGGGCATTTATCCAGGATGAGGATGTGTCAGTTCAACATGAGTCATTTATGTTGAGGCCTGAAGGGTCAAGTTATCGTGAGCTGAATTGATAGGCTCTGTCATTCCACCTTAGCCAAAACAGTCAGGTCCTCAACCCCATCTACACATCTCATTCAAATCTTTGGTATCCCAGCACAGACTTTCTCAAGTTTTTTTTAATATCTCAATGCTTTGGCTGCTCTTTTGTGGCTGGGGCCCCTGATTACAGTATGTTACTGTATGTAATTACAGTATATAATGTCTTGTCTTATGTTAAAGTGAAGTGTAAACCTAGCTTTGTTCCCCACTTGAGTTGGTCCATGAATCCAGCCAATTGTGAGTATAAATGATACCTCCACTTACAACAGTTCATTTAGTGACCGTTCAAAGTTACAACAGCACAGAAAAGTGACTTATGACCATTTTTCACAGTTACCACCTTTGCAGCATCCCCATGATCATGTGATCAAAATTCAGATGCTTGGCCACTGGTTCATACTGCAGCGTCCCAGGGTCATGTGATCCCCTTTTGTGACCTTCTGACAAGCAAAGTCAATGGGGAAGCCAGATTGACTTAGCAACCACGTGACTGATTTAACAACTGCAGTGATTCACTTAACAACTGTGGCAAGAAATGTCATAAAATGGGTCAAAACTCACTTAACAATTGTCTCACTTAGGAACATGAATTTTGGGCTCAATTGTGGCCGTTAAGTCGAGGACTACCTGTATTTTATGGCTTCATATTAATCCTGTCTGTGTCCATTTTATACAGGTAGTCCTCGACTTACAATCATTTGTTTAGTGACCATTGAAAGTTACAACAGCACCGAAAAAAGGAATTTATGACCGTTTTTCATCCTTATGACCGCTGCAGCATTCCCGGGATCATAGGATTAACATTTGGACTCTTGGCAACTGACTCGTATTTATGACGGTTGCACTGTCTTGAGGTCACCTTTTGCACCCTTCTGACAAGCAAAGACAATGGGGAAGCCAGAATCACTTAACAATTGTGGCAAGGAAGATCATAAAATGGGGCAAAACTCACTTAACAACTTTTGCTAAGCAATGGAAATTTTGGGCTCAATTGTGGCCCTGAGTAGAGAACTACTTGTATCCTTTTTCTTTCTTTCCCTTCTGTTTATTTCCCATTCGCTCTCATCTTTAAGAAATAGCACAGTCCAATAAACGGTCCAGGTCATATACGTTTTACAGTCCAAAGAATATCCAATTACAAAGTCTTCTTACCGGTTGCCTTTGTTATTTACAGTAAACAAAAATATCAAAGTATAAGCACAGCATAAATACAACAGAACCTTAGATAGCAACAGAATGTCAGTGAGAATGTCAGAGAGACAGAATGTCAGATAGAATGTCAGAGAGAGCAAGCTATGATCTCTAGCTCCCTCTTTTGGTAATTTGCAATATAATCAACCAATCGGAATGTAGTATAAATCAATACAGTGATTTTGTCTTAAAGCTACAAACATACATTGTTGGTTTATATATTGCCAACCCACCTAATTGGTGGACAGATTCCTAACAATTTCCCTCCCCTCCTCTGTTCCCAATCTGGGATTCTATCACAACTGTCTACTTAGTGAACTTTGTCATCAAAGGCTGTGCCTGTCTGGAAAAGAAGGGAAGATTTTCTGTAAAGTAGTGGCCACTCCAATAAAATACCACCTTGAAGCTCTTAAGGATCTCACCTCTTGTAGATCAGGAACATTCACAATCCTCAACTGAGACAAACTGAAGCAGACAGTCCAGCACGTATCTAGGAACTGAGCCATTTAGGAATCTAAAAGTTTCTTATTTCTTTCCCAGTGCATCTTTCCCAGTCTAGTGCCTTTCTGTTGCAGTGGATTAGAGTTTTCATCATTCCCAACTGATCCATGGATTTCCATGGGAAGTTTTCATATGTACAGCATTATTTTCTTGCGTCACTTCATCTCGATTGGCAGTGTGGGACCTGGGAGGTTACATCACAGAATAACAGAAAACAGAGTTGGAAGGGACCTTGGAGGTCTTCTAGTCCAACCTCCCGCTTAGACAGGATTTCCTATACTATTTCAGACAAATGGCTGTCCAATCTCTGCTTAAAAACTTCCAGTATTGGAGCATCCACAACTTCTGGAAGTAAGTTGTTCTACTGATTAATTGTTTGAACTGTCAGGAAATTTCTCGCCCCCAAATCCCTAGCTGCTGATTTCGATAATGAAGAAAACTAAGCTGTGAACTGTTTTTCCTCAGTTTCCCCCTTTTTGTGTTCATTCGTCTTGTAACATGTTATTGACTTTACATATCTTGCTGAGCCATAGGATGGTTTGTTTGCTTCTGGCCTAGCACAATATATGAAAATAGCCACTGTGGTGCATAAACTTTGATTGATCTCTTAACATAATGTACAGGTAGTCCTTGACTTACAACAGTTTAGTGATCGTTCAAAGTTACAACAGCACTGAAAAAAGTGACTTATGACCGTTTTTCACACTTATGACTGTTGTAGCATTCCCCCATGGTCACATGATCAACATGAGAACAATCAACCAATGGAACAGCTTGCCCTCGGAAGTTGTGGGAGTGTCATCACTTGAGACTTTCAAGAAGAGATTGGACTCCCATTTGTCAGAAATGGTGTAGGGTCTCCTGCTTGGGCAGGGGGTTGGACTAGATGACTTACAAGGTTCCTTCCAACTCTGATTATCTGTAAACAGTATCTGTAAACAGATAGATGCTTGACAACGGACTCATTTATGTCGGTTGCAGTGTCCTGGGATCATGTGATCCCCTTTTGCAATCTTTTGGTAAGCAGACCAGATTCATTTTACTAATTTAACAACTGCAGTCATTCATACTGTGGCAAGAACAGTTGCAAAGTGAGGCAATACTCACTTAACAAATGTCTCACTTAGCAACATAAAAATTTGGCTCAGTTGTGGACGTAAGCCAAGGACTACATGTAGATATCCAACCACTCTACAGCAGTCAATTCAAAAACTTGTGATTAAAACAAACTATGGATGGGAGACTCCAACCAGTGTGGATGATTAGAGTTCTTTTAGACAAGAAATGGAGGATGCATGTCAATGGGTAGTCAGTCTGTAGTGGGGCAAGGAAAGAAAATCTTTTTTTTTGTAAAAAGTTTTTTATTTTTATATTTCAAAAACATCTCTTTTTGTGAACAGCATGGCTCCAGGTTTTTACATTTCCATACAAACATGACCTTAGTTACATATTCATCTTTCACATTTAATTTCATATCATATCATTACATTTCATATTTTCTATAAATTTTCTCAGATATTCTTATATTCTTCAGACTTATTTTATATATTTTCTATTCATATCTTATTTCTTTTAACTTTAAATAATTCTCACATCTTCATATTCATTATTCTTTATACTTTTATCTGTCACATTTGCAATTTCATCACATACTCTTGTTCCATTATTGAAAAAAATCCATCTTAATTCTAATAATCCAAAGAATTTCCCCTTTAATTACTAATTTGAGCGTACCACCCCTTTGTCTTATACATCATTTAATTAACTCCCCTTTAATTCATAATAATGATTTATCACAATGTAATCACTTTTTGATTATCACCTTAAAAGTTAGTAACAATAATATCCTAACAACTACATAACACACATACATTTTAAGCCAGATTTCTCATGGTATGTTCCCCTTCAATTATGTTCTAAGTAATTTATTATTTCAAATACATTAATCTATTCAATTAATCATAAAAACTGATGTTAATCTTTTTATAACAATCCTCATGATTCATTTTAACTATATTCTTAAATTTACTAAACATATTTAACATACTTATCATAGCTTCCCTCTTCACATTTGTTCCAATTATCACCGTGTGTAATTTAACAGTAATAAATAGTCTAGTAACCAAAGAACATCAATACCAATCTTTTCATTTTCAAAGTCTATATTTTTCTACCTTCTAAATCATTCATTACTTCAAATGCATTTATATTACAACATATCACCTTGCAGAATCCCCTTTCTTAATCCTTATCTACTCATTATCTCTATGTCTCCTAACTAAACAATTTCTTTTCATTTTTATTTGATTCCCATATATCCTTATTTCCTGGTCCTTTCTCTTATTACTTCTTTTATCCTTCATTCCCCCCACCCTTCTTACTCCAATGTTTATCTCCCTCCCTCTTTAAAACATTCTTCTGCAATTCCCTTTTCTGTTGTTTCCTTTTTCTTTGTTTGGCTTTCCACACCTTTTGTAAGGCATCCGGAAAGTATCCATGATATCAATCACTCCGAGACATTTTCTCTCCAATTGATTTATTTAGAAACAGATCTGGCATGTCAAAGGCAATTTTCCAAAGTGAAAATTTTTCGCGTGTTACACAGAATCCACCTTCTCTCCTCCCTTCTCTCCTCCCACTTCTACACATCATAAATCATGAGAACCAATTAACTGCAACTGGAAATTCTTAATACGACATACAGAATAACCTTGAACTTTTCAACTCCTCCAACTCTCTCTAAAAAAAAAAATGTGGCAGCTGAATTTCAAAGCTGACAGGCATCCCCCTTTGAAAACTCCTCCTCCTAAAGAAAAAGAAAAAAAAGACATACAGGGGTTAATACATTGTCCTTAACCCCCTCTCCCCCCTCCATGAGGACCCTTCAGTTTGTGGAGAAAATCCTCATGGAATTGGTTAACCAATTGATCAGCATGAACATAAGACCAAATATTGCAATCAGCCATGGTGTAATCTAGAATTGAGAATTTTTTGAATTTCATGACGTGTTTCCCCCTGTACCGTTAACGGTTTAGGGGGAGCGATTGGCAGTGGTCTTATCATTGATGCAGTAGCTGGTTTTAGTAAACTACAATGGAACACTGGATGAATTTTCCCCAACAGTCGAGGAAGACTTAATAGGACAGTGACCAGATTGATTATTTTTGAAATTGGAAATGGACCCAAGAATTTTGGACCCAGCTTCTTACTGGGCAGTTTCAACCTAAGATACTTGGTCGACAAGTATACTTTGTCCCCCACTTTAAAAGGTGGTTGAAGGGATCTATGTTTATCTGCCTGTTTTTTATAATTTTTTGCACCCTCGTTCAAAGCTTTTTTTGTATCTTCCTACCCTTTCTTTAATGAGTTCATCCAATCTGTTAGGGACATGGATGAGGGAGGTTATCTAGGTAATTCTGGCATCAGGACAAAATCCATTGCAGTGTTGATTTGGAATGGAGTCAATCCTGTGCTGCTATGTACTGCATTATTGTAAGCAACCTCTGCCCAATTTCCTTGTTAATAATTTACATAGCATCTAATGT
>NW_020769735.1:52744-65118 GCF_900518735.1 Pseudonaja textilis | reverse complement strand
AGGAAATAGGTAGGAATAAATGGGGACAACAGGACAGGGACGGGAGGCACGATGGTGCGCTTATGCACGGCCCTTGCAGACCTCTTAGGAAAGGGGTGAGGTCAGTAGGGGACAGTTTGAGGTTAAAGAAGTAGAGTGGGGTTAGAGGATGTAACAACAGAGTCAGGCATCGACCACTCTGTGGCTGAAGTCGTACTTCCTGCAATCAAGTTCGGAGAGGTTTACATTGAGTTTGGTAGGATCAGCATGAGAAAATTTGCAGCGGAAAGGCAGAATTTTTAGCTACGGATAGTCCTGGACTTATGATTGGTCTCTTAGCGAGCATTTAGCGGTACAGAAGACCTCCAAAATGGGACTTACGACCCAGTTTCCAATGTCCACCCTTTGTTGTCCTCTCCCCCCGGGCACGACTTGGCGAGCAGCCTGTATTCATGGCCATGTGTGGCCCCCCCAGGGTCGTGTGAATGTGCCTTGTGACGTTCTTACTGGCAACCAGGGTTTACTTCCGTTTCTGGAGAAAACCACCTCACGGTGAAACAATGGACTTGTTTAGCGACCGTGGCATGAAAGGGCATAAAAGCTTTTCCTGCCGGGCTACGCCGGAGGCAACTTAAACGAGCAGGATAAACAAGTTTTATTCTCGCAAAGCTCAGAAACCCCGTTAAGCAATTCCAGCAGCTGCCATGTGTGAAGAACTAGCTCTCTTTAGAATCACCTACACCCAGTTGGCGCTAGCTTTTCCTCCCAGCGGCTGTGCCTCGCTGGCCAACAGGTCCTCCTTGAAGGGCAGGGTTGTTTTTTTTTCCCATCCGTGTCTTCTTTGTCTCTTTGTGAGGATGCAAGCATTAACTTCCATACAGAGGTGGTGTTGTGGGGCATCTTCGTGCTGGTGGGGGGGTCCTTGGTGCCCTCTTACCATTTTAAGAGTGGTGAAAAAGCAACAGGTCCCTCTCAGAACTGAACGATTCTTCCCGAAATCAGACTGACGCCAAACCTCCTGGGTTTTAAGAAAGTGGAACTCAAAAGCGGAAACGGCGTTTCGAGAAACCGGTTAAGGATTCAACACAGGGCGGTACTTCCGCTTGCAAGCCATTCATTTAGCGACCCAAGTTACAACGGCATGAAGAAAGGCGTGTGTTTTTTGACACTTGCAACCCAGGCAGCATCCCTCACATTTTGTCATGTGAGGAAAATCCAGTCATCAACCTGGCTCATGTTTATGATGGTTGCAGTGTCCCAGGGTCGTGGGATTCCCCCTTTTGCGACCTTCCGAACAAGCTGTCAGTGGGGTGGGGAAGCCAGGTTCACTTAACAACCGTGTGACTAACTTAACTGCAGGGATTCACTTAATTGTGGTGAGAAGTCGTAAAATGGGGGCAAAACTCACTTAAACAGCTGTCTCACTTAGTGACAGGAACTCTGGGCTCAATTTTGATCGTTAAGTCAAAGACTTCCTGCAGCCTAAAGTCTTCCCAGGCACAATTCCCTCAAATGCAAAGGCCGAAGCCTTGTGTCATGAATGTTGACTCCGATAACAGCCAGACAGGGAGCGGGAGTGTGGCTCTGGAGGTCGTGGAGGAGGCTGGGGAAGGGCAGAGGCCGGCTGGGCAGTCAGAGGAGGACCCAGGCCCATCTCCTGTCCATCCTAGGGCACGCAGGGGGGAGAGGATAAGGGAGAGACGGGAATGGCATGGTCTACGGGGGAGGAAAGGGTCCTGATCCCCTTCATGGGCTGCAGCTGTGAGAACTGGTTAAAAGGACAGGCATGCGTATGGCCCAATGCTGGAAACAAAGCATGGAAATATCACTAGTCTGTCGTTCCTGAGTTTGGCGTCCTTCCCAGTGTGTGTTCCGACTATCTGTGGACGTCTTCAAGCCCTTATCTTGCCTGGTTCCCTTAATTGCTTCAGTGTGGTTTGTGTTGTTTTTACTCTTACAATTTTTAGGCATTTTTAATTTAAATTTAATTTAAATTAAAAAAATTTGTAACTGCTTGTAGGGGAGTTTTTTGTTTCCAGTCAAGCATATTTGGAGCTTTGAAGCAAAGTGAAGGAATCAAAGGGGCTTCACCTGTTTTTTGTGATTGTGTTTATTTTGTATCCCACCCTGAATCATCACACTTTGGAAACTGTCAAGACTTCCTCCTGCAACTCTACTGGTTACACTGATTTACGATTCACTGTTTCTTGGCGTAGCCTGGTGAGAGAAAGGTTCCATTTGTTGGGTTGTTTTAAGGCCTTCCCTGTAAACTGGCTGTGCAAGCTCCCCCTTCAGAGAGTTATCAATGAAGTGGGGGGGGGGGGACGCCTAAGACAAAACCTGGACAGCCCCTCAAACGAACCCTGGAACCCCAAAAAGCTTTTGAACGGTTCAAAAGGCACTTCGCACGGGAACCCATTCTAAAACACCCTGAGCCAGCGTTGCCTTTTATAGTGCAAGCCGATGCTCGCGACGTGTAGAAGTGGCGGCAGTTCTACTCCAGAAAAATGATCCTAGAGGTCTGCAACCCTGCGCGTATACGTCCCCCCAAAAAAAACCTCACGGACACTGAAAGAAGTCGGGCTGTATGGGCAAAAGAAGCTTCTGCAGTCCAAGGGGCTTTACAAACTTGGAGACAGTATTTTAGAGGGCAGTGACATTCCGTTCGAAGTGTGGACAGACCATAAAAATTTAGAAGCTCTAAAAACATCCAGGAAGCTCTTCCCTAACAGGTTAGATGGGTTCAATACTACCAAAGGTTCCATTTCCAATTGAAGTATCTCCCAGGGGGTGAAAAATCTACTAGCTGGGAAGCCCCAATTTGACAGTAAGCGAGAAGTATTTCACCCCAATCGTCCCGCCGTCTCAAGAGACAAGTTCAAGTAAGATGGTCGCCCCCCCACATACGAAGTCTCCGCTCCCCAGAGCTTGAAGACTGATGTAACGTTGGCTTCTGCCGGAGTCCAACTGATGGGAATCGTATCGATGCAGCTCGTCCTTCAGCTGGTTTCCATTGCTAAGCAAGACGCTTGTTAAGTGGGTCTTGCCCCATTTGATAACCATCCTTGCCACCGTTGTTAAGCGAATCGCTGCAGTTAGTAACGCAGTTGTTGAGTGGACCCAGCTTCCCCGTTGACTTTTGTCTATCAGAAGGACGCAAAAGGGGAACCACGTGACCCCTGGGACACTGCGACCGTCATAAATGTGAACCAGCTGCCGAGCATCCAGATTTTCGTGATCCTGGGAATGTTGCAAGGGTCGTGTGAACAGCCAGTCTCCCGCTTGGGCGGGGGGGGGTTGGACTAGATGTCCTATAAGGTCATCTGTTATCAGTTGCAAGTCACTTTTTTCAGGGCCGTTGTCACTTCGGTCACTAAAACAACCGTTGTAAGTCAAGGACGACCTGTGCATATACAATCTGGGCCACCTGTGCCTGAATCTCTCTGTCTGCCCAACCCTGCAGGGAATCCACAAGGAGCCAAGGCGTACAAGGGAGTCGTATGTAAAGGTCTGTCTGGCAACCTGGTCCAGCGACGAAAGAAAACAGAGAGACACACACACACAAAGCACCAGGTTTAATCACAGCCCACTGTATTGTATTTTTGTTTGTTTTAGTCGAAGTAGAACAACCACACACACCCACACGGATTCTCAAACACTTGTTTCGTGAACGTCGGACGTGGTAACACTTGCAGTAACGGAGAAACAGAAACCGGGGACATGCTTATATAGTTGACCGATGGTCCCAACGGACGGCCAAGTCTGGCCCGCCCATGCCAGCCCACACCAGAGGACGGCTTCAGAGGGAGCGGCTGGCCAAAACTTTCTGCCTTTCATCTGAACGAGGGTTTCGGCTCAGCGTGGGAGGAAAGGGGGGGGGGAATATATGTGCGCCTAAAACTGTAAGATTGATCAACTCCCAGGGGGAAAAAAAGGAGAAGAAATTGGAAAAGGCCAAGGGTGCCCCTATTTTGGGAGGGAGAGGGAGGGATCTGGGCTCTCTCATGGGTAGAGGCTACTTGCCAGCCAATGCAACCCACTGAATTGGGCTACTGGACCATACCAGACCTCCATGAAGCAGCCGTGGGGGTGGGAGTTGAACAGGGGTTTCAACAGGGTCTTCGTGGCTGTTGCAAGGAGGGAGGGATCAGAGACCCTGCCCCCAACTACACTGGGGCTGGCCAGGACAAACCATTATTGCTACCTCCTGGAGTATAAAACCCGGGGTGGGTGGGGGGAGGACAAAAGCGAAATGATGAAAGGAGGGGAGGATTTCAACAACGTGCAAGAAGGGAAAAGGCTCCCTTTCCGTCCAGCTCTTCCCTCGAGGCAAAAATAAGTTGAAGAGAAAGGAAGGATCCAGACTGGGCCAAAATTGAGCCAAGTTTTGACCATCTAGCAATCTGAAGAGGGTTCTGAGGAAGACGGAGGACTCTTTCAGAAGACTTGCAATGCTCCAGAAAGAGAAGCATTCCGGATGAGGATCTCCCTCTCTCTCAGGCATTCTGGAACCAGGGCTAGTCCAGAACTGACCCCCGATATACCATAAGCCTAATTTCCATGCTACAGAAACAAGATCTTCTGGTTAATAACACTGGATGTGAAGGGAAATTCATTGTTGGGTAGTGACACCCCTCTGTTGATGGTTGCAATTTCAGGATATTCTGATAGAAGGGGGAAAAAAAGGTGCCTTGGTTTGCTTAGAGAATCAACTCTGGGTTTGGTCCCATTGCCTGAATTTCAAGTCAAAGAACTGAACATTTGGCCATTTCTGAGTCAAGCAGGTTCAGCCACACTGGATCCCTGGCCCCTTCTTCCAGGGATCACTTAAAGCTCCGTGAACAACTGGTTCTCAGCCAGATAACATCAACAACAGGAGGTATATCTATATTTATATATACATATATATAAATACACACACACACACGTGCATAGCTCAAGAGAATAAGGCGCATAATTCGGGTGACGGATGGCAGTTCTGTATTATCACAGGACCAAAACTGGATGAGATTTTGAGAAATGTCTACAATCCATTTTGGAAAAAGGGAAGGCTGCAAAAAGACATTTTGGCTATTGGCGCTCCAGGCATGAAGACATACAGGAAGAACCAGTCACAAAAGGCAGCTAAAAGGCTAACTGTCCTACTACACAGCAGCTACTGCTTAATTATAATAGCATCTCTTCAAAACCACAAGCTCCGTTTGAACGAGGCGGCTCACTGGGCCATGGAAGGGATATAAACGTGCAAATTCCACAAGGGAGCTAACCAACCCAGCCTGCTAACTCAAAGAGGCTGGATTTAGCTCCAAACAGGTCTAGTCTGCGATGGGTGAGGTACGTGTGGACAATAATTACCAACCCCTTGTGGGCTTTGAGTTCTCTCTCTCTCTCTCTCGTGGGAGGAGGAGAATATGGCAGGAAAAGGAAAATGTCTCGCCCCTGCCAGTCATTGTAATGATTTGGAAGACCTAAAACAGACGAGGAAATTAGCTGAACTTGGGTGAACCAATTGTCCGCAAAGGAGCAGAGTTGGCTGATTTGTGGTGAGCGGAAAAAGGTTCGTTGTAGACCCAAGGAAAACACAACTGGAATTCCAAATTACTTTTGCAGGTGAGAAGCAAGACAGAGCTGTGGAAGATCCACACACAGGGATCCCAGGGAACAACGCCAGTCTGCCGGAAAGAACTTTCCAGAAGCCCAGCCAAAACACCAGTCGGCATGGGGGCTTTCCAACCGGTGAATGTAGATATTGCTCGGCCAATTTACCCGTTTTCCATCTGAGAAATTGAAGTGGGGAAGGAAGGAAGGAAGGTAAAAGAAGTGCCAGGAAGTATTTGTCTGGCTTAAATGGTAGTGCAAATGTACACTTTTAAGGGCTCAATCCAAAAAGTTCTGCTGTCGTTTCTCAGCTGCCCATCAATTTTGTGGGGGTCAAGAGGCCCGTTTGGAACAAAGCAGAGAAAGACCCAACGGAGGAGCTTGGTGACGGCGTCAGAAAAGGCGTCTCTACTCAAAGCATACAAAGAGGATGCAACGCCTCTTCCCAAAGGCGCCTGGCAAATGCCACCATGACGAGATACACGCCACCATGCAAATGGCATTGTTTGGGTCAACTGTGCGCCGACACCCAGGGCACGTGGGTGCCACTCCTTCCACAAAACACCCAGGACTTTCTTTCTCTGCGTGGCTCCAAAATACTTCGGAGATCCGGTCTCCACGAGAGACCGAATCGTCACCTTGTGAGCAGCGTGAGATACCTATTTTCAGCAGGACATTCAGGTATTTGCGGAGAAGGGCGTGGATCCATCTTTGCTTCCTGTCACACGTGCGATGCACCGGACTGGGCAAGACCGGGAGCCACACCAGGTTCGCTAGCACACGAGGCGGGGAAGGGGGCGACCCATTCACCGGCTGGTGGGAGGGGAGGGGCGAGACTCACTGACTCGTGCTGCTGAAGTACGTGTTGGCCTCCAAGGCCAGAGCCTTGACGTAAACCCGGAGGGTGTAGAAGAGGGTGAGGAAGTCCTGAGTGCTGAAGATCGTGTCAGCGAGGGCAAAGGTCATGGTGGAGGGGATGAAGCCTCGGCCGTACTCGACCATCCACGTGCCAGCACTCCACTGAATGGAGGTGGCCTCTCCGGAACGGTGGACAATGGTGTCTCCTGCAGGAGGCAAACAGGCAGCAGTTGGAACCTCACCTTAAGGTTTCCCTTTCCCGCGCAGGCCTCCAGGTGAGGAATCTGCAACTCACCTGGGTAATAAATCTCGCTTTTAGTCGTTCCCTCTTTCCACTGCCGGAAGGTCCCTGAGATGACCGTGTCGTGAATGTCAGCCCAATAGCGACCTGCCACGGGAAGAAAGAACATCCAGACGCTAGTCCCAGTTACAGGCAAGGGGGCCGCATCAGCTGAGAAGAGTTTCCAAAATTTTCTGCTTTCTTTCTTGCAGTCACCGCCCGCCCCTAACGTTGCATAAGCCAGCGGTTGTCAACCTTGTGAACTTTTCAAGATTGCAAAGGTCAACCCACCTTAAAGGTTACCAAGGTTGAAAAACACCGCAATAGAAATTACAAGAAATTACCACAATCTACTACTTGATGAGAAAAATGTGGGTAAGACAGCATCACCACCAGATGGATTTGTAACTGGCCGACCAACCGCACTCAACGTGTAGTCCTCAATGGAAATGCCTTTACACGGAGGGAAGTATGTGGTGGGGTGTCCCAGAGCTCTGTTTTAGGCCCCGGACTCTTCAAAATCTTCATCAATGATTTGGAGGAGGGGATAGATGGGGAACTCATCAAATCTGCAGGCGACACCAAGCTGGCAGGAATAGCCAACACTCCAGAAGATGGTCTTAAAATTCAGAAAGATCTCGACATAACTTGAACATTGGGCACTATCTAACAAAATGAAATTCAATGGTTAAAAAAAGGAAGGTTCTACATTTAGGCAAAAAAAAACCCCAAATGCACAGGTACGGTGTAGGTGTACCTTGCTCAATAGTAGTAACTGTGAGATCTTGGAGCGCTGGTGGACAATTATTTAAACACGAGCCAGCCGTGTGCTGCAGCTGCCAAAAAACCCCAAACTGGTCTAGAATTATAAATAAGCATTGGAAGAGTACGTGGGGTGCAACCCAAAAGAGCTTATTGTCCAGAAAGGAAAATTGCATTTTGCAGTTGGCCAATGGTCTTGCTCTAATGATCAGGCTGGCATCCAAGTTCTAGCCATTTGTATTTAATTTTATAGAGAGGATGACCAGTTCAAAAATAACATTGTGTCAACAATACAGCTTAAATGTTTGAAGGGCACTGATGTGCAAACAGGCTTTGTCCTAGGAAGTTTATTCAGCTAGGGTGACTTTCTGGTTTCGTACCGGAGACCTTCACTTCGAACTCAGGAAGACATTTCTGTATCCAGTATCCTAGACCAGTTGGGTTTAGTGGTAAAGGTACCAGGCTAGAAACCAGAAGACCGGGAATTCAAATCCTGCCTTAGGCATGAAAGCCAAGGGTGACCTTGGGCCAGTCATTCCCTAAGCTCAGTCCACCTCATAAGGTTGTTGTACAAAAATAGGAGTAAAACTAGGATCAGATATGTTCACTGTTGAGTTATTTGTAAAAATAGTGAAGGGTGTGATACCAATAATATAATTACCTACTATCAATCTTAACACACAACTGATGCAAAATAAGCTGGGATTCCTGCTTCTCACAATATACTTGAGCAACATATGTTAATAATATACAATTACAGGTAATCCTCCACTTACGACCACAGTGGAGGTCCAACATATTTGTTGCTAAGTGAAACATTTATTAAGTGAATTTGCTGCATTTTAAGATGTTTCTTGCCACAGTTGTTAAAAGTGAATCACTACAGTTAATCAAACTCTGTTGTTAAGCGAATCCGGATTCTGCATTGCTTGTCAGAAGGTCGCAAAAGGGGATCACATGACTCCAGGGGTGCTTACAATGGTCGTTAAGTGTGAAAACTGGTCATTAGTCAATTTTTGCAGTGTACTGGAGGCTTTTTAAGAAGAGACTGGACAGCCACTTGTCTGAGATGGTATAGGTTCTCCTGCTTGAGCAGGGGGCTGGACTAGAAGACCTCCAAGGCCCCTTCCAGCTCTACTCTATCCTATAACTCTGAATGGTCACTAACTGAACCGTTGTAAATCGAGGACTCTGTGTATTATATGGGCAAGAGAACCCCAAGTAGCCGATCTCGGGGTCCAGGTTTGCGTGGGGCTCACCCGAGTGGCCACTGGTGTCGACAGCGGTGCCAAACAGCAGCACGTACTCCGAGAGGGAGGCATGCAGGAGGCACATGGAGCCCATCCAGCCGCCGGCGTTGACGAACACCCAGCGCAGGTCCTCGTCTGGCAGCACGTGGCCCGGGTGCCTCCGCCGCAGCTCCACGATGATCTTGGCAAAGGCCAGCTCGTGGTCCAGGCCTGCAAAGGGGGCGAGGGGGGGAAAGGAGAGGCGCTTGAGAGGGGACGAGCCCCATGGGGGTTGGAGTCCGACTGTATCCCCCTCCCCACTGAGCATCGTGGGCTTTGGAGATTACACACAACCCCTCCTCGGAGCCCCTCTGAGGCACCACGGGGACTGGAGCTCAGCCACACAACCTCCCCATCGCTACGCAGAGCACCATGGGGGATGGAGTCCACTTGCACCCGCTCCTCAGAGCCTCGCTGAGCACCATGGGGACTGGAGTCAAACTGAAACCCTTCCTCAGAGCCTTGCTGAGCACCATGGGGACTGGAGTTCACCCCCTCCTCCTCCCCAGGGCCCTGCAGAGCACCATAGGGACTGGAGTCAAACTGAAACCCTTCCTCAGAGCCTCGCTGAGCACCATGGGGGCTGGAGTTCACCCCCTCCCCCTCCCCAGGGCCCTGCAGAGCACCATAGGGACTGGAGTCAAACTGAAATCCTTCCTCAGAGCCTTGCTGAGCACCATGGGGGCTGGAGTTCAGCCGCACCCCCTCCCCAGGGCTTCGCAGAGCACCATGGGGACTGGAGTCAAACTGAAACCCTTCCTCAGAGCCTCGCTGAGCACCATGGGGACTGGAGTCAAACTCAGAGCCTCGCCCAGCACCACGGACATTGGAGTTCGCCCCTCCCCCGCACTGACCGGCGTGGTGCTTAGCCAGGCGCACGATCTCCTCAGGCTCGAACTCGAAGCGCCGCGAGGAGGCCCAGCCGCGCAACGCCTGAATCAGCAGCGCCGCCGCCGCCACCGCCAGGCCTAACCGCAGGCCCCGACCGGCCCAGGCCCAGCCCGGCCCGGGCAGCCACCGCATCTTCCCGCCTCTTCTTCCCGCCGAAGAAGCCGCCGCCGCTGCCGCCGCCGCTGAGGGGACGCGAGAGAAGGAGGGGGGGAGGGGCGGCCAAGGGCACGCCGCGCGCGCTGGCCAGCCCCAGCCAATCGCCGCCCTGACGTCCCCCGACGGAGCCAATGAGCGCGGGCGCCAGCGGCGGTCGCCTCCGCCCCCGACTCCACGCGCTGCTCGCGTCATGCCAGGCCGCCAATCGCGCGCGAGGCCGACGGCCTCGCGCTTCCTCCATCAATTTCCCCCCCCCGCCCACTCTCTCGAGGTCACGTGGCACCGGTCACATGATCGCGGGGAGGCGGAAGGCATGGAGGCGGCTGCCAAGTTCCAGCCCAGCGGTACCAACGCCGCTCCTCCCCCCCCCCCCCCCTCGGGGGAAATTCGGGGGGGGGGGGGGGGGGGGCGCTATCTAAATGGAGCAGGCGAGGGGAGGGCTTCCCATGAAAGGGGAGCCTGTTGATAGGCGGAGGAGAGGAGGAGGGGGCGGAGACTGGGAAGGGGGCGTGGCCGTCTTGCCCAGGGGAGAGGCGGAGCCTGTCCGGGAGGGGAGGGGCATTCTGGTGGGGAGGGCGGAGCGAGTGGATCTGGGTTTTCAGAGGCCTATTGCTGAGGAGTAGGCGGGGCTATCCTATTGGGGCGTGGCCTATGCCTGTAGAGGTGGGGTTAGTCCGAAGGGGTGGGGCCTTATTGGGCGCAGGGCTGTGCTGAAGGGGCGGGGCCTGTTGCTGGACAGGAGGGGCAGGGTTATTCTGGAGGGGCGGGGCCTGTTGGGGAGGAGGGGCTATCCTGGAGGGGAGGGGCCTTTTGATAGATAGGAGGAGCTAATCCAGAGGGGCGGGGCCTTACTGGGCGCAGGGCTATGCTGAAGGGGTGGGGTCTGTTGCTGGACAGGAGGGGCAAGATTATTCTGGAGGGGTGGGGCCTGTTGGGGAGGAGGGGCTATCCTGAAGGGGAGGGGCCTTTTGGTAGATAGGAGGAGCTAATCCAGAGGGGCGGGGCCTTACTGGGTGCAGGGCTATCCTGAAGGGTCAGGGCTTATTCAGGACAGGAGGGGGCAAGGTTATTCTGGATGGGCGGGGCCTGTTGCTGGGGAGATGGGGCTATTCTGGAGGGGAGGGGCCTATTGGTAGAGAGGAGCATGTCCCCCCCCCCGCCCCCTGCAGAGCCCTTGATCACCTGGTGGGACCCCTTCCAGCCTCACCACCCGCATCTCTTCCCCAGAGCACCAGCACCTACGCTATAACCCTCTGCGGGAGGACTGGGTGCTGGTTTCTGCCCACCGCATGCGGCGCCCCTGGCAAGGGCAGTTGGAGAAGCCGCCTGAGGAGGACACCCCACGCCACGACCCGGCCAACCCCTTGTGTCCCGGGGCCACGCGGGCGAACGGCAAGGTGGGCAGCCTGGAGAACCGAGGGCAGGGCGGGGGGGAGGGTCTCTGCTCCCTCCTGACCCCAGCTTTGGATTTTGTGCCCGGAGTTTGCTTGCTCCTTTCTCCTTCGGGGGCTTCCTTCCTTGGAGGACCTAACCCTGGCATCTGGGTGGAAAGATTTAGGAGCTTCTATCTATATAAAAGCGGAATTCCACTCACGCATCATCACAAAATCTCCAGAACCGTCAAGCCTACAAACTTGAAATTTGGCCCCTATGTTCCTCTTGGCTTCTAGGGGCTCCCTAAGAAAGGATTTTTCGAAATAGCCATCAGAGCATTTAGAGTATTTCCTATATTATTATTATTATTAACACGCTCTGATGCTAAGGAGCTCCACTCCCCCTCCCCACCTGAAAAGAAACCTCTTCCAAATGCAAAACAGGAGCAGAGGAGAGGAGGTTCAGTTTCACAGCAGCTTTAGTACAGAACAGTTGAGCTAAGCCATGCCCAGACTCCTAGCTGTCTACTTTCTCACACAGCGATTCCTGTTTCAGTTTCCAAACAGCCCTCAACTCTCTCACACACTGACAGGATGCTAGCCAGAGGAAAACCGATGGAGGCTGGTAGGCAGGGGCAGAATTTCCCCCCTTATTTTCCTCCCCCAAAACTAACCCTGACCACGTATTTATTATTTTATACATAACAGTATTTATTATTTTAAAATAATAACGGAGGTGGTGAACATATCGAGTAGAATTGTGGGAATTATAAAACGAGGAGACCTTGATGGTCTTTTAGTCGAGCCCCATAGTTCAACCATCCTTTCCTCCTCCTATTCGTCCCATAATCACCACCCTGCGAGGTGGGCTGCATTTGCTGTCCTGCCTTAGCTGGGACTAGAACTCGCAGCCTCCTGGTTTGTATAAGCCAGCATTTGACCCACAACTGTATGGTGTTGATGGTGTCGGCATACATGGTAAGTGCTTGCCAGAGATGAGGCTGGAATCATAGAGACCCATGGTACCCTGCAAACGTCATAAATATCAGCCAGTTGCCAAGTGTCCAAATTTTGTTCAAGTGGCCATGAGGATCCTGCAATGGTTGTAAGTATGAAAAATGGACATAAGTCACGTTCATAAGTGCTGTTGTAATGTTGAGGACGATCCTATTCAAAAAGGAGAAAAAA
>NW_020769735.1:21649-34553 GCF_900518735.1 Pseudonaja textilis | reverse complement strand
CGTGGAATTGGCTTCTGGTCACAGCAACCGAGCTTCTCCTCCCCATCTCCCCCCCCCCCCCCCCCAATCCTGCCTATGGCAACTCAAGAGCAGCCCAGGAATGCTTTACGAGGTGACCCCTTAGCTAATGAGGTTTTATAGCAGGCAACTTCCTGAGATTTTAAAATGTCGTCCACTTTTCCCCCCGACCGAGAACCATGGGTTAAAAATGAACCTATGAAAGCGGCTTTGCATATTGGCTCTTTGAAGGAAGGGTCTCCAACTATGGCCGCTTTAAGACTTGCGGACTTCAACTCCCAGAATGCCTCAGCCAGCTGTCATGCTGCCTGGGGAATCCTGGGAGTTGAAGTCCGCAGGTCGTAAAGGGGCCTTAGTTTTCGCCCCGGCTGCACCCCAGGGAGAAAATCCTGCCACAGCCAGCACCCAACCCGCCTCCTTTGTGCTAAAAATCTGATTTTTCTGCTCCCTTCGCCGCCTCTTCCCCACAGGAGCTCCGACGGGGCCGTACCTGGAGGCCGACTGCAGGCACTGGCAGCTCCACGCTCATTATTACCCTCCTCTCCTCCGTTCCGCCACCATCCGTAAATTTATGGTGGGCTACGAGATGCTGGCTCAGGCCCAGAGGGACCTGACCCCAGAGCAGGTGAGGGGGAGCTAGAAGATGGACTGGAAGTACTGGAAGGGGCTGGAGCCCACCTGCCTTTGAAAGAGGTTTTAAATAAAGCAGAATATTTGTAGCTCAGGGTTGAAACGAGGGGACCCGGGTGCTCTTGTGAGCTTGCTTGGTTTTCTTGCAGACGTTTCGTGACCCGACTAGGGAACATCCTCAGTGCTAGAAGGGAGCAGGGTTGGAGGAGGAGGAGGAGGAGGAGGAGCAGGAATGCAGGGTCCTTGGTGCTGGCTCAGGAATTTAGGGAGTTCAAGTCCACAAGTCGTCCAAGAGGCCACCCTGCTCTGGAGATTACTAAGGACTCATAGGTGCTAGAGGGGAATGGGGATTGTGGAGAGGAGGAGGAGGAGGAGGAGGAGGAGGAGGAGGAGGAGGAGATGAACCGTGGTGTCCTTGATGCTCTCTAAGCTTGGTGTTTTTCTTGCAGACGTTTCATGACCCAGCTAGGGAACATCATCAGTGCTAGAAGGAAGAGGAGGAGGACTGTGGGGTCTTTGGTGCTCTCTGAGCATGGTGTTTTTCTTGCAGACGTTTCATGACCCAACTAGGGAACATCCTCAGTGCTACAAAAGAAGCGGGGTTAGCAAGGAGGAGGAGGAGGAGGACTGTAGGATCCTTGATGCTGTCTGGGCTTGGGGGTTTTCTTGCAGACATTTCGTGACCCAACTAGGTAACACTATCAGTGCTAGAAGGAATGGGGTTTGCAGGGGGGAGGAGGAGGAGGACTTGGGGGCTTCAACTCCCAGAATCCCTCAATTCCACGCTGGCTGGAGGATTCTGGGAGTTGAAGTCCACAAGTCTTAAAGTTGCCAAGTTTGAAGTCCCCCTATAATAGAACGTGGAAATAATTGAAGAAGCCCGGAAAGGAAAGGAAAACTTCCCGAGTCTTGTTCCCTTTTTGGGGGGGTAGGGCAGCATTCAGCCAAGACCCTCTCATCCTGGAAAGACCCCCCTCATCCACCTCTTTCCTTCTCCTCCCTCCGTGCTGCTCTCTCCTCACAGGCCGCTGAACGCTTGAGGAATCTTCCTGAGCACCATTACAAGCTGGGCACCAAGGACGCACCGGAGGGCAGATGATGGCTCCACCTGCCCTCTTTGGCGTGGGGGCAGTTGGGACAATCCTTAGAAGATGACCAAGAGAGCCTGAAGAACAATCCCAGCTGGAGAGTGTGGGGGGGACAGCTGAGAACTTCCCCCAGGAATTGCCTGACCTCAGGCCGAATGCCAGTCCGGCTGCCTCACTCCACTAAGGTGGCGATGCTGACGACCAGTTAAGCCAGGACCTCTTCCCTTCTCGGAAGTCCTCTGCGGAACTGGAGGCTCCCTGTCCTGCGTGCCCACAAGAGGCGAGACCCATCAGGGAGAAGTGGGGTGGGGGGGACCCCTCTCCTCAACATCAAATCTATACCACTTCTGATGATGGATGGGTGAGGATTCCAGCAATCGCCCTAATTAAATCATGATTCTCGAGCCAAACTTCAAAAAACTTCAAGGGATCCATTAGAGGTGACTTACTGGCCCTGCCCTGTATGAAGCCAACTCTGGCATATGTCATTTACAGTCCCCTGTGACCCTGTTTCCCCCCTCCCCCCTGGGTGTGTCATAAATCAGATTCTCCAACTGAGCACGTTCACAGGCTGGGTGTCCTCATTCACGTTCTCCAATTAAATATATTCGTGGGCAAAAGCTCTGGTATTGTGAGTTACAATCTTTTGAAGATAAGAGTTGGAATGTACTTTCGCTTCCAAACTGCCGCACGACCCTTCCAGATTTCCTTCCTCCCCCCTTTTAATGGCAACTACTAAAAGAGGCATAGGAATGTTTGATGGCTTGACATTCGGCTCCTCTCACTTCTTGAAGGTGACCTGTATTAAGCAAAAACAAATTGAGTGCAGATATAGAATTTAGGGTGGCTATAAGGCGATCAGTGTGGACATTCCTATTCTTTACCCAAGAGGCCTCTGATAATGACTAGTCCTCTCGCTTGATTTGTTGTCAGGATTCCAGCAATCGGCCTAATTAAATCATGATTCTTGAGCCAAACTTCAAAAAACTTTAAAGGATCCATTAGAGGCGACGTACTGGCCCTGCCCTGTAGAAAGCCAACTCTGGCATAGGTAATTTACAGTCCCCCGTAACTCCGTTTCCCCCCTCCCCCCCTGGGTGTGTCATCAATCAGATTCTCCAATTGAGCACGTTCACAGGCTGGGTGTCATCAATCATGTTCTCCAATTAAATATATTCGTGAGCGAAAGCTCCGGTAGTTTAGCTACAACCTTTTGAAGATAAGAGTTGGAATGTATTTCCACTTCCAAACTGCTGCACGGCTCTTCCAGATTTCCTTCCTTCCTCCCTTCTTTTACGACAACTACTAAAACAGGCCCCCTGCTCTGCCCAGGTTTTAAGAGTTGCTACTATTAAATCAGGATATTTTGGGGGTGAGTCTCCTTTTTTCTGAACTCTCCCCCAAATGATGCCAAATAGAGTGCAAAGAAGAGCAACGAAGATGAACAGGGGTCTGGAGCAGTGGTGGGTTTCCCCCCCCCCCCCCCCCAAAACACTTCCTACTGGTTTGTAGAGCTCGCTTTGTGTGCACGCGTCCGCAGGACTCAAACGCTGCGCTCTGCATCAACGCTGGTGAGCTGTGCTGTTTAACTCAGCTGAGACATGGGAATCCATTCTACCACGCGAATCAGCTGAGCTAATAAGAGAATATAGGAGAGGTAAGAGCAGGGGAAAGTGGGTGAGGCCAGCCAGAAATGGTATTTGCCGGGTCTCCAAACCAGTCAAAGTTTTCACTACTGGTGCACCAGAACCGTTCTGAAGCGGCTGAATAGCAGCTCTGGTCCGGAGGCTAAACCTTACAATGAAGAGCCAAGGAAACTGGGTATGTGTGATGACCCCAAGGAGCGTGGCATAGAAGCAACACAGTCAAATAAGCAAGAGGAGTCCCTTTATTATCTCCAACTTTGTCCCCAATGTCCAGGTTACCTTCTGGGCTGGAGAAAAAGTCTCCCAGGACCAGCCTTTGCCTGCAGAGAATCAAGGTCCAAAACATGGTCAACACAAACTGTAACTAAAAATCCACATAAACCGCGCTGCAGTAATGAACTTGACAGGGCAGGAGAAGGCGTTGCAGACTTGAAAGCATGGCAAAACTCGCACAGTTGGGAAGACGCCAGGAACCCAGATAAGCTACGACGAGACCAGATAAATTCACGTCTGCTCAGAGTTAAGGTGGGGCTTTGCTAGCAGTGGTGGCTCTTCCGTCCCAAGGACCGGCTCGTAGATTTCCACTGCTCTCCTCTCCTCTGCCTTCTGTGCATCCGGGTGTCAGGCACTGGGCCCAGCTGTTCCTCCTCTTCCCCATCAGCCACCTCCAGTCCTGGAGGCTGTTGATTCTCCATTGGAGGACTGACGGACGGCCCAAGTGCTCTCTCTCTCTCTCTCTGCCAGCTCCATTTCCTCTTCCTCCTCGGAGCTCCCAGTTGGCCCTGATGTTGGTCCTGATTTCCCTGCCATCTCCTCCTCCTCCTCCTCCTCCTCCTCCTCCTCTGATTTGGCTGCTGGAGGGGCTAGTGACCAACAGGCCACAACACCCGGCTGCTCTTCCATGCCGCTCAGCCCACACAGCCGCTAAGCGCTCACTCAGGAGCACTTGAAGTCAATAATATATTTCATATTTGAAAAGGGAATCTAAATATGTATATTCTTTTTTTCCCTTCTCCCGGAGTAATAAAGGCTTTGATTTGTTTTGAAGGCGTGATGTTTTATTCATTTTGAGACTTGCGATAAAATGATTGGAAGAGGCCGGCTGGAGGGAAAGGGTGAAAGGTTTCGTTGTTTTGTTTAAAAAAGGTCCTTTTGGATCGGATAAAAAAAAGTGGAGGGGGTAGAAATGCCGTCCGACAGCCGGCCTTTTCTCGTAGCCCTTGACGGATGGCCACCTTTGAGCCCAACATTGATGTCATTAAGTGAGGCATTGGCTCAGTGAGTTTTGCCCCATTTACAATTCTTTCTTGCTGAAATTGTTAAGTGAATCACTGTAGTTAAGTGAGTCACATGGTTGTTAAGTGAATCTGGCTTCCCCATGGACTTGGCTTGTCAGAAGGTCACAAAAGTGGATCCCATGGCCACCATCGTAAATATGAGCCAGTTGCCAAGCTTCTGATGAGATAACTTTTATTGTCATCATATTCTGTGAGCACACTGGCACCCCTGAAGAATGAAGCTCTGTTGGCTGCCCCAAAGTGTACACATGCGCAATACACGGATAGAGAGGAGAGGGGTACATGGATGGATAGATATAGGATGGATGGATAGCTGCATGATCTGACAGATTGATAGATCAATTGATCAGTAGATGCATATATATTAGATAGACATTAGATAGATGATTGATAGATGATAGATGATAAATGATAGATGATAGATGATTGATAGATGGTAGATAGTAGATGATGGATGATAGATGATTGACGGATGATAGATAACTGATAGATAAGAGATAGATGATAGATTGATGATAGATGATATATGATTGATGATAGATGATATTTAGATGATTGATAGATGACAGATAATAGATGATAGATGATTGATAGATAAGAGATGATAGATGATTGATGATAGATAAATAGATGATAGATAGATAAATAGATGATAGATGATGGATAGATAGATAGATGATAGATATAGATAGATGATTGATAGATGATAGATGACAGATAATAGATAGATGATAGATGATTGATAGATGATAGATGATAGATGACAGATAATAGATATAGATGATAGATGATTGATAGATGATTGATAGATGATATATGACAGATAATTGATAGATGATTGATAGATAAGAGATGATAGATGGTTGATAAATAAGATGATAAATTGATGATAGATAGATGATAGATGATACATAGATGATTGATAGATACTAGATGATAAGTAGATAGACAGACAGACAAATAGACAGACAGATTGACAGAGGAGAGAGGGAGAGAGAGAGAGAAAGAATGATGGCTATTCCAAGTCCTGAAGGTTTGCAATAATAATTTGGCTTCTGGGGCAAAATCTGTCACATTTTCCCTGGGCAGGAACCCCAAATCCAGCTGAATTTCATCCCCCCTGACCAAGAAGCCCGGGCTTTGCTGGAGACTCCAAGCACTAACCCCCCCACCCAACCCCAGGGAACATCCAGGTCCAGGCCACCTTCACCAGGTAGGGTCCTTCTTCTCCTTGCATGGAGCTTTACTCTTCATCGTGTCAGGTAGAAGCCTGGCTGTCCCTCCAAAGCAGCTCAGCTTGGAAAGCTGGAATGGGGTGCGAGGAGTGGACAGAGGACAGTCGCAGGAAGCCAGAAGGACAAAAGGAAAGGAAGAGAAGAGAAGCAGGATGTGAAAAAAGAGCCAGAAGCGCCTCTGTTGAAAGAGACTTTCGTTTATTTGTTTGTCAAACATGTACAAGATAATAAGTATACGTACGAACAGACGCAAGGACAAAGGAAGTAAATACAGAGAAATGGGGACTTTTGCTCTCCTCTGTTCAAAGGAGCCTCCTGCAAATTCAATTTTGATTTTATTTTTCCCCCTCCATAACCAGCTCCTCCTCTCCGCCATTGGAGGCGGAATATTACACAGGCAAGCTTTAAGAATTGCTAACCTTATTTTGCGAAGCTTCTTCTTGCTAACAACCAGGTGATTGAAACAAGTATAAACTGTTCCATCCTCCACCATTCAGTCAGAACTGAAGAAGCTTCTTAGATAAGAAGAGATAGTCCTGTAGAGAAATTCACACACACACACACACACGTAGCACACACAGGGTTGGAAGGGACCTTGGAGGTCTTCTAGTCTAACCCATTGCTCAGGCAGGAAACTCTATCCCATTTTAGATAAATGGTTGCTCAATCACTTCTTAGAAGCCTCCAGGGTTGGAGCATTCACAACCTCTGGAGTCCAGCTGTTCCACTGGTTAATTGTTCTCCCTGTCAGGAAATTTCTCCCTACTTCGAGGTTGCTTCTCTCCAGGGGTAGGATTCAAAAATTTTAACAACCGGTTCTGTGGGTGTGGCTTAGGTGGTGGGTGTGGCTTGGTGGTCATGTGACTGGGTGGACGTGGCTTGGTAGTCATGTTATTGGCTGGGTGTGGCCAACTCAACATCACTCACATCGAGGCACGCATCTCCTTGCCTGGCTTCTCATGACTGTGGGGATGTTGCAACAGTCGTAAGCGTGAAAAATGGTCATAAGTCACCTTTTTCAGTGCCATTGTAACTTTGAATGGTCCGTCCACACAAGCAAAGTACCAGCAAAGGAGGGGAAAAAACTCCAGAGAAGTTCCTGAGACAGGAAGTCTAGTCCTGCCAAGAATGTAATAAGGGTTAATGGAGAGGCAGTTTCTGTAAGCAACCCCAGAATGTTTCCTTCCTGCCTTCCTTACAGGATTAGCCCAGTAATTTCTTCTAACAACCGGTTCTCCGAACTGCTTAGACTGTTAACAACCGGTTGTAGCAAATAGGTGCAAACTGGTAGAAACCCACCCTTGCTTCTCTCCTTGATTAGTTGCCACCTGTTGCTTCTTGTCTTGACTTCAGGGGCTTTGGAGAATAGATGGACCCTCTCTTCTTTGGGGCAGCCCCTCAAATACTGTAATACTGCTATTATGTCACCCCCTAGCTGTACCCAATTCTTGCAGTCGTTCTTCATATGTTTTAGCTTCCATTCATCCTGGTTGCTCTTCTCCGCACCCGCTCCAGAGTCTCAACATCTGTCATGCCCCTGTTGGAGGCTGACTCTGAGGGAGAGGAGGAACAGCCAACAGGGTAGTAGGAGTGTGGCTCCAGAGGTTGTGGAGGAGGCTGGGGAAGGGCAGAGGCCGGCTGGGCAATCAGAGGAGGACCCAGGTCCATCCCCTCTCCATCCTAGGGCATGCAGAGAGGAGAGGATAAGGGAGAGACTGGTCTACGGGGGGAGGAGAGGGCTTTGATCCTCTTTATGGGCTGCAGGTGTGACAATTGAATAAGAGTTTGGACCTGCGTACTGGCAAACGCTGGAAACAAAGCGTGTAAATATCTCTAGTTTACAGTTCTTCTCTTGCGTTTGGCGTCCTTCCCAGTGTGTGTTATCTGTGGACATCCTCCAGCCCTTATCTTGCCTGGTTTGTGTTGCTTTTTTCCTTCTTCTTGTAACTGTGTAGGAGTTTTCTTGTCTTCCGTCAAAGATATTCGGAGCTTGGAAGCAAAGTGAAGGAATAAAAGGGGCTTCACCTGTTTTCTGTGCCAGCGTTTGTTTTGTATCTCACCCTGGGTCATCATATCTTTTCTATGCTGTGGTGACCAAAACTGGTTGCAATATTCCTGGTGTGACCTTACTAAGGCATTATAAAGCAGTACGAAATACTTAACAGATAACAAATAATCAGAGTTGGGAGGGACCTTGTAGGTCATCTAGTCCAACCCCCTGCCCAAGCAGGAGACCCTACACCATTTCTGACCGATGGCAGTCCAGTCTCTTCTTGAAAGCCTCCAGGCATGAAGCTCCCACAACTTCCAAAGGCAACTTCTGTTCCATGAGTTGATTGTTCTCCCTGTCAGAAAATTCCTCCTTATTTCCAGGTTGAATCCCTCCTTGTTCAGTTTCCATCCATGATTCCTTGTCTGGCCTTCAGGTGCCTTGGAAAACAGCTTGACCCCCTCCTCCTCCTCTCTGTGGCAGCCCCTCAAATATTGGAAGACGGCTCTCCCGTCTCCCCTTCGTGTGATCTCGGTTCTATCCCCGTTAATGCAGCCTAGGATTGCGCTTGGCCTTTTTGAACATTGCTGCAAAAATAAAAAATAAAAAAAATGGAGAAAGTCCAGTTGCCTTTTGAAAAAAAAATCACCTTTGGGGGCAACTATGACTTGGATGACTGAGAATCTCTATAGGCCTTAAGCTTCAGGAGGAAATAAATCCACTTTTTTTCCCCCCCAGAGGAGGTTTATGGAGAACCAGCAGAAATATTTTCCCTTATGGTTTTGGAAGTTCTGCCCTGGGGGTTAATGAATGGAAAGAGCCAGCTGATTCCCCGCAGAGTCCTTTGCCTCTCAGCCCTCCCCAAATTCTCCTGATCCTGCGATGCCAACAGCTTGCAAAGGCCGTGCCCGGAGTATTTAGGAGTCATCTGGCAGCTAATGGGAGTCACCGCTTCTTATTTCTCTCTCTCTCTCTCTCTCTGCATCTAAACGGTCAGATTTATTTTTAAAGGCTCATTTCTAATTAATTTTTACGCCGCCAGAAGGAATTGATATTCCGCTCTTGGAGGTTGCCTGGGCAGATACTGGGTGTGGGAAACACCGGTAGGTGGGAGGAGGGGAAATCAAATCGGTGTTTTGACCCGGCGCCGTAAACACGACAAACCCCATGAAGTTGAAGCAATGATTCCTTTATCAGGAGCGCCGGCAGCCCTGGCAAAATTTTTCTCTCTCACCACAGGCTAACAACTCTGTCCAGCAGGGGGATGAATAATTGCCTGCCACACCCATTCATCTCTTGCCTTTTATCCCCAGAGGTAGGGTGGGGCTTCGCTAGCAGCGGTGGCTCTTCCGTCCCAAGGACCGGCCCATAGATTTCCACTGCTCTCCTCTCCTCTGCCTTCTGTGCATCTGTGCGTCAGGCATTGGACCCAGCTAATTCCTCCTCTTCCTCATCAGCCACCTCCAGACCTGGGGGCTGTTGACTCTCTGTTGGAAGACTGACGGATGGCCCAGGCTCTCTCTCTCTCTCTCTCTCTCCCTCTCCCTCTCCCTCTCCCTCTCTCTCCCTCTCCCTCTCCCTCTCTCCGTCTCTCCCTCTCCCTCTCTCTCTCGCCCCTCTCTCTTTCTCCCGCTCCCTCTCCCTCTCCCTCTCCCTCTCTCTCTCCCTCTCCCTCTCTCTCTCTCTCTCTCTCTCTCTCAGCTCCCAGGTTGCCCTATGCTGAACCTGACTCCTACACCTCCTCCATCTTCTCTGATTTGGCTGCTGGAGGAGCCGGCAGCTGACAAGCCACAACAATTGGCCACAGGTTCATCATATATTTATTTAGGAGATTAACATCTTTCGTCTTTCGTTCTGGAGCTCAAGGCACCAGACACAACGTTCCCATTTTCCCACTACAACTTTCAGATACAGGCTTGATTTTGTCTGTCTGGGGTGAGATTGATTGACCTTCCTGGGTCGCAGAGCAACAGAATGCGGCACAAAGCTCCCCACTGGCGACAGGAAGAGCATCCGGCCATTAAACGCTCTGCTAGCTCCATTCAGTGGCCCAGACTCCAACCCTCAAGGGATGATGATAAGAGTAACAGAATTACAGGATTGGAAGGGACCTTGGAGGTCTTCTAGCTGAACCCCCTCCCCCAAGAGGAGGTGACTTTATATCATTCCGGACAAATGGCTGTCCAATTTCTTCTTAAAAAGCTCCAGCGATGGAGCATCCGCACCTTTGAAGACAAGCCATTCGGTCACAGAACGGAGGCTGACCCCTCTTCTCTGAGGCAGCCCATCAAGTGCTGGAAGACAGCTATCATGTCAGCCCCTTGTCCTTCTCTTCCTTAGACTGGGGAAAGGGAAACACATCCGTGCCAGTCATTTCTGGCTCTAGGGAGCGGTGCTCATCTCCATTACAAACCCAAAGAAGAGCCAGCGCTGTCCGAAGGCGTCTCCATGGTCATGTGGCGTTTAGCCTTCAAAGGTGCATGGAGAGCTGTTACCTTCCCACCAAAGGTCGTCCCTATTTTTCTACTTGCATTTTTACATGCTTTCTTCGAACTGCTAGGTTGGCAGAAGCTGCTGGGACAAGGAACGGGAGCTCACTCCGTTATGCAGCGCTAGGGATTCGAACCGTTTGCATGGCTGACCTTTCTGATTGACAAGCTCAGCGTCTTAGCCGCCACATCCCATATAGAAACGCCATAAAACAGGGCAAAACTCATTTGATCATTCTCTCCCTTTTGCAACAGAAATTATGGCCTCGGTTGTGGATTGTACATTAAGGACTCCCTGTATCGTACAGCGGTGTGTGTGTGTGTGTGCACGCACGCTTATGTTTACATGTACAGAATGTTTTATATCGCATTGTGTCGAATGTGTCACAAAAACAGCAGTGTGCGGCGGCAGCCAAAAAAAGCTAGTGCAATCCTAAATTGCATTATCAGAGGGATTTAATCAAGATCAAGGGAGGTACTAATACCACTCTGTAAAGCCTTAGTAAGGCCACACCTAGAGTCCTGCATCCTGTTGTGGTCACCACACTATAAAAAAGATGTTGAGACTCTAGAAAAAATGCAGAGAAGAGCAACAAAGAGGTTTAGGGGACTGGAGACTAAAACATATGAAAAATGGTTGCAGGAGCTGGGCCTGGCTAAGTCTAGGGAAGAGAAGGACCAGGGGAGACAGGAGAGCAGCCTTCCAATGTTTGAGGGGCTGCCCCAGAGAGGAGGAGGAGGAAGGGGTGAAGATATTTTCCAAGGCACCCCAAGGCCAGACAAGGAACAATGGATGGAAACTGAGCAAGGAGAGATTCAACCTGGAAATAAGGAGGAATTTTCTGGTAGTGAGAACAATCAACCAATGGAACAGAAGTTGCCTTTGGAAGTTGTGGGAGCTTCATCCCTGGAGGCTTTCAAGAAGAGACCGGACTGCCCTCTGTCAGAAATGGTGTAGGGTCTCCTGCTTGGGCAGGTGGGGGGTTAGACTAGATGACCTACAAAGTCCCTTCCAACTCTGGTATTCTATATTCAGTGGAACAGCTTGCCACCAGAAGTTTTGGGAGCTTCATCACTTGAGACTTTCAAGAAGAGACTGGACTGCCGTCTGTCAGAAATCGTGAAGACTCTCCGGCTTGGGCAGGGGGTTGGACTAGATGACCTATAAGGCCCCTTTCCACTCTGTTCATCCGTAAAAGAATTGTGACCTTTGTATAAAAGATCTTTAGTTGCCTCGATCCCCTTTTGGCGAGCTGAGTTGTGATGTTTCCCCCCTCAGATTGGTGCCCTGCTGTTTCTGAATTTCCGAATTTCCAGCAGCGGTTGTTGTGTCTCCATTAAAAGAACCCCAGAATGTTTATTTCCATATATATAACTCTCTGACCCTACAGATATCATGAGCCTGGAAGACATGCCGTTTCTCTTGAAGCTGGGAAATTATTTTTCCCTGGCACTTTTGAAGAAAAACACAAATACAGTTGTTTTCACACCACCGGTGTTTCATTTTTAAATTAGCTGCCTTAAAAAAAAGAAGAAGAAAGAAAGAAAGAAACCAGAAAAAAAAAATCCAAATAAAATAAATCTCCCTGTTACAGGGTGAGGAATGAGGGGAAAAAATAAGAGAACTCGTCCGAATGGGTTATTCTCATCAATCTTGTGTAATTCGAGTGAGGTGGGGAGTGGGCTGTCACCGGAGCCCCCTCCTCTTCAATCATGCCAGTTATTTGTTTCAGAGGAGACGAGGAAAGGAAGGCATTGGAAGTCTGCAAAGGACACACGCTACTTCAGAAGGCTGGAATTAAAATTCAAAGCATCTCGACAGCTTAGACGAGCATGGGTTTTTTTAAAAAAAAACTGGGGTGTGTGGGGAAATTGGGGCAAATCCTTGGTGTGGGGGGGGAAACAGAGTGATCTGTCATGGGTTGTTGTGAGTTCGAGATCTGGCTTTGGGGAACTTGTGTAAAAGAATAGATTCTGGCTTTAAAAAAAAAAGGGGTGGTGGTGGTGTTATTTGAGACAGGATGAGGGGTTATTAGGGCAGACCCCCTAATTAAACTCAGGATCCCTGGGTGACAGAAATGTATTTCTTTCTTTTATTTATAAAATGTATAGGCCACCCATCAAAGAGGCAAGAAGGCAACAATAGTCTTCCCCCAGGGAACAAATGCAAAGGTGTGGAAGACCATAAAATGAGAGCAAACCTCTACAAGCACTGAAGACGTTACCTAGTTGGGTCATGAAACGTCTGCAAGAAAACAACCAAGCTCAGAGAGCATCAAGGATCCCACAGTCCTCCTCCTTGTCCTCCCCCCCCTCCTCCTCCTCCTCTTCCTCCTCTCCACAAACCTCCCTCCATTCTAGCACTGAAGACGTTACCTAGTTGGGTCATGAAACATCTGCAAAAAAACCACCAAGCTCAGAGAACATCAAGGACCCCACAGTCTCCTCCTCCTCCTCTTCCCTTTCTTCTTCTTCTTCTTCTTCTTCTTCTTCTTCTTCTTCTTCTTCTT
>NW_020769735.1:2109-21077 GCF_900518735.1 Pseudonaja textilis | reverse complement strand
CTTCTTCTTCTTCTTCTTCTTCTTCTTCTTCTTCTTCTTCTTCTTCTCCTCCTCCTCCTCCTCCTCCTCCTCCTCCTTTTCCTTCTCCTTCTTCGCCTCCTCCTTCTTCTCCTTCTCCTTCTCCTCTTTCTCTTTCCCCTCACTCTTCCACTCTATAAACTCTTCCTTGTGGCAACCTGTCAAATATCGGAAACTTGCTATCATGTCACATCTAGTTCTTCTTTTCATCAGACTAGACCTACCCAATTCCTGCAATCGTTCTTCATACGTTTTATCTTCCAGTCCCCTGATCCTCTTGGTTGCTCTTCTCTGCACTCTTTCTAGAAAGAGTCTCAACTTCTAGTTTACATCATGGTGACCAAAACTGGATGCAGTCTCATCAAGGCCTTATAAAGTGGCAGTAACACTTCGCGTAATCTTGGAAATTTCTCCTTAGTTCCAGGTTGATTGGTTCTCATCCATTGCTTCTTGTCCTGACCTTTGGTACTTTTGACCCCCTCTTCTTTGAAGAGAAGGCTACACATAGAATCACAGGGCTGAAAGGGACCTCGAAGGGGCCTCGAAGGTGTTGTAGTCTGTTGAGGTAATTCCCCGTTAGGAGAATGAGTGCACACAGGGAGACGTAGTGAGAGTGGTGAGGAATAACACACAACCAGCACACAGATACACCCTACAGTAAATGTAGGTTTTTACTTCCGATAAACGTTAAAGCAAAGTCCAACAAGCAGTCCAAGTTATACACGGTTAAAGCAGTCAGTTTTTTCAGTCCAGGGATAATCCAAATAACAAAGTCCAGTATCCTAAACAGTTCAGTAACAGACTTTCAGCAATCCAAGAAGAATGACGATCAGCAACAGTTAATAGGGAAAAATGCAGGAACCAAAAACAGCGAACATCAGAACATCCACCAATTAGCAACTAGCAACAACAGGACTAACCACCCAGGTTTCTGACTCCATCTTATGGCCGTTTGAGGAACCACACCCTATTAGAATTTTAGCATTCTCTTAAAGAGACAGTATTAAATTGTCTATCCTGGTTTATATATTTCCAACCCAACTATTAGGTGACTATCAATTCCTAACATAGTCCAACCCCCTAGCCAAGCAGAAGACCTTCTACCATCCCAGGCAAATGGTTGTCCAATCTCTTCTTAAAAACCTCCAGGGTTGGAGCACCTACAGCTTCTAGAAGCAAGCTATTCCACTAATTGTTTATGTAACATTCACACATTCAGGTAACCCTCACCTCTGGCTGCCAATCACGGTCACAAGTCATGACAATCGTAAATCAAGTTTTCCGCAAGATGACCTGATTTGATGACCTTTTTTTTGCAGTTGTCATTAAGTGAATGTGGCAGGCATTAAGCAAACCAACAGTTCACTATGGTCTGGTTTTGTCCAAAATGGGACGTAAATGCTTGTTTTTCAGCAAGACCATTTTAAAAGGCAGCCATGAGACTGGGGGTCATTGCAAACATCTATGAATTTAGACGAGATGTTAAGCACCCAGCATGCAAGTCAGGTGTCTACTAAGTTGGAATTTGTCATTGGAATTTTGAACCAGGTTGTAAGTATCCCAGGGTAAGTACCCCATTGTAACTTTGAGCAGTCACTAACTGACCGGTTGTAATTCAAGGATTACATATAAATACAAGCGTTATGGACAGATACAAACATTGAATAGGTACATGTTGTGGCTCCGGGCTTGGATTCAGCTCTTGTGACTGATATAAGTTCAAGTGAGGAGGACATGGCAGAAAAATATGAGCCGGCATGGCTCAGTGATTGGACTGGTAACCAGGATGAGGAGATGGACGTGACAAAGGACGACAGACCTGATGTATTAGAATTGTCAGGACCTTTGACCTCCTCTGGTTCCTTATCTGATCAACAGCCGGGAATGGCTGACAGGGAAGTTTTGAGAGAGTCTTCTAGTGGAGATGAGAACTTGGAAAATTTGTGGTTAAATGTAAGGAACAGAAGACGGTTGAGAAGGCAAAATCAGCTGGAGCGAAGGAGGAGGGCGAGTCAGTAAATGAGCACGTTGCCTCAATGAGTATAAAAGGACACAGCTGGGCTGGTACAATTTGCCAGGAACAAAGTGACTTATTGAGTGAGGACGTTACAGCAAGAAGCTCTGAGACAGAGTAAAGATTTATGCTGTGGATTGAGATTTCTGCCAGCCGTTATCTTGTAAGACTTCTTTCCGTTTGATTTAATTGTGAAACGGCTGCTTTCTGTTTTGTTCGTTTGAATTTTGAAGGGGAGTCATAACAGGTACACACTGCTGTAAGTCTACTCAAAGTTGTTTTGAACGTTGAGATTGTTAATAAATTTGATAATCAGAAAAAAATCCAACAGGGGTCAAGAGAAGGAGAGAAAAAATGTTGGCTTGACTCAGTAATTTCATGGACACTTCCATGTATTTTTCTTCATAAGTGCAGGGAAATGGTTTGCATCCACTCGTGTGATTTTTTTTTTTTTTAAAAATGAAATATTCAGCGTTGGCATTCCACTCTTCAGATACTAATTAAGACAGCCTCGGCGTAGGTTAAAAGCCCAAATGAAGTCAGCCATGCCATGCCACCTGCTGAGGTAGCTTCAAAAGGAGGCCTCCCAGCTAAAAAGGGGAATGAGCGTTAGTTCTTTCAGCACCGTGGAGAGCTCACCCAAATGAGAGAGGTTGTTTTGATGAGTTTCTCTCATGCTTGAAGGCTACATTAGCGGTTGAGTAGCAGAGAGTCACAAAGTAATAGCTTAGAGCGGGGGTGTCAAACTGGGGGCCTGTGGACTGGATGCATCACACGCAGACCGTGCCCATCCCAGCTTTGCCAAAGGAAAAATGTCACAATATTGTTGTGGATTGATAGCAACCAGTGCAGACAGCAGCAGAATTGGACAGTGAGGAAGAACAGGAACCAGTCAGGGAGTCTGGAGAGGACTTGGACAAGGGTCCTGCATCCGATGCAGAGATGGGGCCAGGACCATTTGGGAGTGGGGTGCTGCCTCTGGAGCCTCCGGAGTCTGGCAGCAGCGAGGAAGAGGAACAAGGGGAGCCTGTTCCCAGTGCACCTGTGCGCAGAGCTGCTAGAAGGCGAGAGCAGCTGAAACAAAAGGGGCGTCTCGGGAGTGAGGCTGGGAGGAGATTGCCCCTCCCATAAGAGATAAAGGACAAGCCAAGATGATGAAACCTTTGCAGGAAGCAAAGTCGTTCGATCGGTTCAGCTTCATTCTTGAAACTCATTGTACTTTGGTTGATTTCTTTTCTAATTCATTCGATACTTTTGTTATTGGCAGCACTTCACAGAACTGAAAGGTGGGTGCTTATCTTGGGGGACTATTTGAGATTAATTCCAGCTGGGAATGAAAAGTTTATCAGCATTACAATAAACTAAGTTTTTAAAATAAGGGTGTGAGTAATTACGGTTAGGCAGCCTGCATCAGAACAAATATGTCACGTGACGGCAATGTGACTCAGTGAGCTTGACACCCATGGCCTAGAGCTAGGGTGTTCAAACCTGGCGACGTGGACTTCAACTCCCAGCATTCCCTACTCAGTTCGGCTAAATTCTGGGAGCTGAAGCCCACAAGTCTTACAGTTGGCAAGGTTGGAAAACCCTGGTCTACAGTCTAGCTTTCTAAGGCTCCAAGAGGCAACTGGACTTTCTGGTTTTTCCCTGAAGACATTTCACTTCACCGCAGCACATGGCTGGCTCATATTTAAGTGACTGTCCACTAGGACTCAAAGATCCCTCTCACCACTATTGAGCAAGGTACCACATATACTGCATGTCAAGCAGTATTTCTTTCTTTCTTTCTTTCTTTCTTTCTTTCTTTCTTTCTTTCTTTCTTTCTTTCTTTCTTTCTTTCTTTCCTTCCTTCCTTCCTTCCTTCCTTCCTTCCTTCCTTCCTTCCTTCCTTCCTTCCTTTCTTTCTTTCTTTCTTTCTTTCTTTCTCTTTGCTGGTTAAAGGGGGAAGGGTTTTGGGTTTGCCACATTCCTAAGGAGGGAGGAGTGGAGATAGAGTTGTTTAGGCTAGGTGGTTCTTCTTCCCGTGGGAACGAAAGCTGACCCTGCTGAGACCTGGAGGTGGAGATCGATGACATCAGGCAACGTTGATGTCGTTCTATTGGAGAATGTGACTTTTTGGGGGCGGTTTCTAACTTTCAACATTATGTGGTGGTAATTCTGGGTTGTGTCAGATCCGGAATTACAACAGACTTTGCCAATTTGATGCTTTCCTAAATAACAGGGATTATTAGGGAAGATGGGCTTCGCTCTTTTCTTTTTTAAATGGATATCATCACTTGGAAACCTGAGGCTGTCCCTGTGCGTTTGGTTTTTCTTGCCTAAATGGAGAACCTTACATGTTTCATCCTTGAATTTCATTTTTGTGAGACAGAGCCCAAAGTTCAAGTCTGTCGAGATCCTTCTATATCTTGAGCCTATCTTCTAGAGCAGGGGTCCCCAACTACCGGTCCGGGGACCGGTACCGGTCCGTGGAACAATTTCTACCGGGCTGCCGGTTTGCTGGGTGCCGCCATCTTGTTTTGATGAAAAAGTGCTTCCGGTGAGCTTTTCCGGGTAGAAAGCGGCGTTTGGGTGCTGAAAGAATCCTCGCGCCTTAGTTTCATCGGGGGGGGGGTGGCTTTGAACAAAACTAAGGCGTGAGGATTCTTTCAGCACGCATGGCAAGGCGAGCCGAGCGACCGTCCCGAAGCCGTCGTGAAGCCCATCGACACAGGTACAAAGGAGGAGTTGAAGGTGGTGGGGAGAAGCGGGGGACGGCTGGCTGGCCGGTTGCTCGGCTCGCCTTGCCATGCGTACCTATGCCAGTACCGGGCCATGGATGATTTTGTGATGCCGGTACCGGGCCGCGGATGATTTTGTGATGCCAGTACTGGGCTGCGGCACAAAAAAGGTTGGGGACCGCTGTTCTAGAGTATTGGCTATTCCTGCCATCTTGGTGTCGTCTGCAAATTGGATGAGTTCCCCATCTATCCCCTCCTCCAAATCATTGATGAAGATGTTGAAGGATACTGCTTGGAATGTTTCCCAAAATGGACTGATTGATGGAAGTCCTGGGAATCCATGGTTAATAGCCTGATGGTGATGGGACTCACTCGCGAGACCACCTGGTGGACAGGTGGGTTTCCTTCTACAGTTGGTTGGCTACTGTGAGGACAGGCAGTTGGATTAGATCCAGGAGGATACAGTTACGTTCTTGCAACTTTGACATTTTTGGCTAGTTTTAAGCTAGGAAGAATGTAGGAAAGTGCCACAAAAATGCTTGGGATTGTCTAGTCCAGGGGTGTCCAACCTTTCACCTTCCCTGGGCCACATTAGAAGATGAAAATTTGGTTTGGGCCGCACATAAAATAAAATAACAGTAACGATACCCGATTATCCACAAAAACCATAGAAAACATAGTTAACATATTAAATGCAACTGGATTTTGATGCAGAATTCCACAGCCAATTTTGTGTCAAAATCCGTTGTGTGAACCCAGCCTTAGTCTCCTGACTACCAGAAAGTGGCACAGGCTGCAAGATGGCGGAGCTAATATAAGATGGCGGAGCTAATATAAGATGGCGGAGCTAATATAAGATGGCGGAGCTAATATAAGATGGCGGAGCTAATATAATTGATGGGGCGCAGGGTTGCCAGATTGCAGTTTGGCTCTGTGGCCAAACTCAAGCCAAAATACAGCCAAATTATTTTTATTATTTATTATTAATTATTTATTAAAATTATTTATTTTTTTATCACGGTTTTTTTTATCACCGTTTATCACGATTTATTTTCCGGCCAAATTTTGCGGAGAGTGGAGGGGAGGAAAGCTCGCCCGCCTCGCACCTATCTCTCCTCCTGCCAATGGGGGGCAGAAGCAGAAGCAGCGGCGGCGGCAACAGCAGGAGGTGGAGCTCTGACGGCGCCCGCCTTTTCTGTTGCTGCTTGGCATGGCGCTCGCCTCACCCCGCCTCACGCCTGCCTCTCCTCCTCCTCGCTGGCTCTGGCATGAAGATTGGGGTGGGCACTGGGCCGCATTACGAGGCGACCTGGGCCACATGCGGCCCGTGGGCCGCGTGTTGGACAAGCCTGGTCTAGTCTTTATGAGGAGAAGGACCAGGAAGTGACATGATAGCAGTGTTTCAATCTCTCAGGGGCTGCCCCAAAGAAGAGGGAGTCAAGCTATTCTCCAAAGCCCCTGAGGGCAGGACAAGAAGCAATGGGTGGAAATTCATCAAGGAGAGAAGCAACCTGGAACTGAGGAGAAACTTTTTATCAGTGAGAATAATTAATCAGTGGAATAATTTTCTTCCAGAGGTTGTGGATGCTTCAATACTGGAAGTTTTTAAGAAGAGACTGGACAGCCAGTTGCCTGAAGTGGTATAGAGCGTGATGGCGAACCTATGGCATGCGTGCCAGAGGTGGCAAGCAGAGCTCTCTCTGGGGGCATGTGCGCCATCGCCAACTGCTCTTCTGGTTTTTGGTGCGCACATGTGCATGCTGCCAGCTGGTCTTTGCATGTGCTGGAGTTCTGGAAACCCCAAGACCAGCTGGCCAGTGTGCACATGTGTACCAGCCAGCTGGTTTTCAGTTTCTGGCGCTCCAGCGCATGCGCTTGAATTCCAGTTTGGGCACTCGGTGCCCAAAAGGTTCACCATCACTGGTATGGGTCTCATACTTGAGCAGGGGGTTGGACTAGAAGACCTCCAAGGTCCCTTCCAAATGTATTGTTCTGACCAAGGCTTTCTGAGACCATAATTACCCCCACGCTTATTTAAAATAAGTCTTGGTTTTATTTTAACACTCAGACTTATGTTCATTCCCAGCCTGTAATGAGTCCCAAACAGTCCCTCAAGATAAGCACCCACCTTTCTCTCCTTTGAATTGCTGCCAACATCTGAAGTGCCAAATGAATTATAAAAAACCAGCTGAAGTACAAAGTCCACACAGAGCTTCAAGGATTAATCCAAACAGAATGAATGACTTTGCTTCCTGCAAAGGTTTTGTCATCTTGGCCTGACTTTTATCTCTTATGGGAGGGACAGTCACCTCCCAGCCTTACTGCCGAGTCGCCTCTTTTGTCTCAGCTGCTCTCACCTTCTAGCAGCTCTGTGCAAACGCGCACTGGGAACAGGCTCCCCTTGTTCCTCTTCCTCGCTGCTGCCAGACTCCGGAGGCTCCAGAGGCAGCACCCCACTCCCAAATGGTCCTGGCCCCATCTCCACATCAGATGCAGGACCCTTGTCCGAGTCCTCTCCAGTCTCCCTGACTGGTCCCCGTTCTTCCCCACTGTCCGATTCTGCTGCCGTCTGCACCGGCTGCTGGCAAACCACAATGTGTATTATTCTATCTGTCTGTGTTCTAGTTTGGAAAATATGGATAGGTAGAATATCTGAATTCAACACTGCACTCAAAACCCATCTCCGTTTCCTTAGTGGAACGGGCGTATTAAAACAGAAGACATCCCATCTTCCAGAATCAGAAACAATATTATTGATAGATTGGGCAACTTCCTTTTTTTTTTTTCATTCCTTGTTGCATATTTGAGTTTTTTTTTTTTTAAATAACCTGTTGCACACAATTTCCTCGGTGGAACCTATGCAAGGTTTGCGTGAATCGCAATCTTGATGTACTTCCTTGTCTCTTTCCCGGAGTCCGAGAAGAGCGATGTAGACTTGTATGAGTGTGTAAATCCAGATCGCAATAATTACCCGGCAAACCAGTTGTAATGAACCTCATCATCTATTGCTCCACGCACAGTTAGCACTAATTTAATAGGGACACTCTACTCTAGGCTGGGTTGGAGATGCATCTGGAGCGGTAAATGAAACTCCCCATAAGTCAAGCGGTATTAAACTTTATGGCCGCTGTATTTAAAAATGAGTCACTTTCCCCTATCAATCAGCCAGAGTGGAATTGTAAATATCAAAGCAGGATCCATATTGCTTAATTAAACAGCGGCTAATGAGCAGCGTGGTTGTTCGGCTGTGATTTAGGACAAGGATTATGCAAATCGGGGACAGTGGAGAACATCTCCGAAAAGGTGGTGGAACATGGAGTTGATGAAGAGTATCGTGGATTTGTAGCTAACTGAGTAGAATTGCAAAAACTTAACGGGGCCAGGAAAGAGCCGGAATGGGTTGGAATGATGTCTGGATTGGGAGGCTCTGTGACTCAGTTTCCTTTTGGAATTAGTTCATCATGGGGCAAGGCCAACTCTGAACATAACTGCGGCACAAGTACACCGCCTGACAATGTATCTGATCTTATTTTATTATTTTATTCTATTTTAATTTGATTTTTTTATTTATTTAGCAGGTAGTCCAAGAATTAGGACCCCTTCCCTTTTAGCACTGGTGATATTACCTAGTTGGGTCATGAAATGTCTGTAAGGAAACAACCAAACTAGAGAGCACCAAGGACTCCACAGTCGTCTTCTTCTTCTTCTTCTTCTTCTTCTTCTTCTTCTTCTTCTTCTTCTTCTTCTTCTTCTTCTTCTTCTTCTTCTTCTTCTTCTTCTTCTTCTTCTTCTTCTCCTCCTCCTCCTCCTCTTCCTCCTCCTCCTCCTCCTCCTCCTCCTCCTCCTCCTCCTCCTCCTCCTCTGCAACCACTACTCCTTTCTGATGATGTTACCTAGTTGGGTCATGAAATGTTTGCAACAAAGCAAGCAAGCTGAAAGAGCAACAATGACCCCCATAGTTGTTGTTGTTGTCCTCCTCCTCCTCTTCCTCTTCCCCCTCCCCTTCCTCCCACCTTTTTCTTTGCAACCATTACTCCCATCTAGCACTGATGCTATTACCTAGTTGGGTCATGAAACATTTGCAACCAAGCAACCAATCTCCGAGAGCACCAAGGACCCCACCGTTCAACCCTGAGCTTTTGTTCTATTAGTTTCCCTAAAAGGTGGAGTGTTTGGCCTAAAATTACAGTAGACAGTTAGGAAAAAATGCTCAGGCCCCTTTTTTTGCACACAGCAGTTGCTAATTTACACAGGTAGGCCAGGCACTGAAAGTGTCCTATGCAGACATTGTACAGAGAAAAGAAAAACTTCTGCGTGGTTTAGTCCAAATGTCTGAACTTAACCAGCTATTAAATGCAAAGCAAAAAGATATTCAAAGATATAGTAAGAGGCGAGCCTGCCTTTACTTCGGCGGCGTATTCTTTACTCCTGCTGGGGCGAAACGAATCTCTTAAGTGAAAATTAGAAATCTTCCAACTATTGCCAGCCCCGCAGGTGAGAGGTGGATTTGGAAATTATTCTTATTGCACAGTCCTTCTTTTGACCGAGTAGTAACTTTCTCACCAATTAAATGCTCTGAGCATCCCAGTGGGGTTTTTCCCCCTCTTCTATTTCATATCTTGACGGTAATCCAGGGAGGGAGACTTGTGGCCTTACAGCCTGGCGGCCCTACCTACATATTAAAAGCACGAGGCATTAGGATAGATGCAGTAAAATAAAATAAAATATAAGGACTGCGGCGATGAAATAGGAAAAAACAACCGATTTTCTGGTAACCTTTAAAAAAAAATAATAATATTTTTTTAAATCAAAAGTTTTATTGAGCAAATTGTTAAAAACATTGGATGTGGTGTGATTGTCCTGACAATCCTGTTTGTCATACATATTATGGCATATAATACATGTTACATACATTTTTACATTTATACAATATTTTCTATTTCTAATCATCTGTTCTGCCAACCCTACTTTCTTTTGATTCTAGATCCTTCCTTTTTCCCCCACCATTGATAGAATTTATCCCATACTTTATAGTACTCTGTCTCATTTTTCTCGTTCATTTCCAAAGTAAATTTATCCATCTCTTTTGTTATTACTTCATTTTCATCGGCAATTTCTTTATCTTTCCACTTTTGAACAAAGGCTAACCTTGCTGCTATGGTCACGTGTATTATTAAATAAATCTCCTCTTTATTATATTTTTCTGTTATGATTCCGAGTAAGAAAAATTCTGGTTTATATTCCACTTTATGACCTACCATCTCCTCAAGCTACCTCTGAATTCTATGCCAAAACTCTTGGGTTTTTCTACATTTCCTCCATGGGTGGTAATATGATCTGTATTCTTGGGTTCATTTCCAACAGTTGGGTGTTATATTTTGATACATTTTGGGCAATTTTGCTGGAGGAAGATGCCACCTATAAAACATTTTATATAGGTTTTCCTTATATGATGTGGCCAATGTGATTTTTTGATTTCTCTCCCATAAAGTTTGCCATTTATCCAAATTAATACCATGCCCGAAACTTTTAGCCCACACCAACATTGTTTTTTTTTTTAACCTGCTTCTCCTCCAGTTTATAATCCAATAACAATCTGTAATTTTTTCTTATCAGTTTATCCTCTGATCCAAGTAGTATTTCATCTAGTGTCATGAGCTGGTAACTTTGAAGGGGTTGATGCATCCTTGGCGCAGAATTGTAGGACCTGCATTCTCACGCTAGTAATACTATTCCTAAATTTGCAGATGTTACAACAATGGTGGGACTCATCTCCAGGGGGGATGAGTCTGCCTATCAAGATGAGGTGGACCAGTTGCTTTCGTGGTGTGGAGACAATAACTTGGTCCTCAACACTAAGAAGACCAAGGAGCTTATAGTGGACTATAGAAGGAACAGATCAGACATCCAGCCCTTGCTTATCCATGGAGACCGAGGGGAACAAGCGGCCAGTTTTAAGTTTCTGGGTGTTACTCTAAAAGAGGACCTGACCTGGGGGGCTCACATTGCAGCCCTGGTCAAAAGGGCCCAGCAGAGATTAAACTACCTGAGGCTTCTCAGAAAACAACAACTGAATGGAAAATTGCTGGAGAACTTATACCGCTGCACCATAGAGAGTATCTTAACTTACTGCACCTCTGCAGGGTTTGCCAATTGCACAGGGGCAGATAGGACAGCACTCCAGAGGGTTAATGTCATTGCCCAGAAGATTATGGGTTGCCCTCTCCCCTCTTTGGAAGAGCCTTATAGCTCCCACTGCCTTAAGAAAGTTCAAAACATCCTCAAAGATCCATCTTATCCTGGGCACCCTTTTTTTTGAACTATTACCATCTGGCAGACGGTACAGAATAATAAAAACAAGGACAAATAGGCTGAAAAACAGCTTCTATCCCAGGACAGGAGCTCTTTTGAATTCTATTGTATAGTGAAATATTAATGCAATATCAGGGGTTTTCAATTCGATGTATAGAATGTGAAGGATGTGTGTTTGTGTTTTATTTTCATAGTCATAACGTACACTGAAGATGGTGTTTGATTTCATTGTATGAGGTGCAAGGACAATAAACTAAACTAAACTAAACTAATCTGGAAGGGACCTTGGAGGTCTTCTAGTCCAACCCCTGCCCAAGGCCGGAGTCGTTATACCACCCTGGACAAATGGAAGCAGGCTCTCCACGGATTCGCTTAACAACGCTGGTCAGAAAGATAAAACTGGGTGCAAATTATCGCCTTGCTTAGCAACAAGCAACCCGATTCTAATTGTGGTCATAAGTTGAGCATCACCTGTAGAATTACTTCAGCTTGGACGGAGCGTCAGTCAAACCTGCCTTCCTCCTTTTTCAAGGAGATTGATGCAAATGGATTCTCAGTTAATCAGATTTCATTTGAGGTGCCCAGGCTGATTGCTTGGCAGATATATCGTGATATCAGTGACAACCAGGGGCTGCCACAAAGAAGAGGGGATCAAGCTTGTTCCAACCAACACGGGTTGTTTTCAAGAAGAGACTGGGCCACCATTTTGTTCTGACTCAAACTCTTTTCCAGTAAAACAAACACGAACCAAAGGGAACAGAAACCTTTTAATGATTCTTATGAATCCCCGGTTAAAAGGCTGCTGCAAACTAATTAACTTTGATAAGCACAAGCCTCGCCAAAATCGTGTGAGGCTGCCAAGAATAACAGATAAGAAACATTTTACAACACAAGAGTCTTCAAGTACCAACTTAAGATACTGCAATGTCCACGAGGCTGAGTTTCAAAACGTCTTTGCTTCCTGCAAAGAACGTCCGATTCACAGCTGGCTTTTATCTTCTCGAAGGAGGGGCCATTACCTTGCAGCCTTACTCCTGAGTCGCCCGTGCTGTTGCAGCTGCTCTTTTCTGTGAGCCATCCTGGCACAGGTCCCTTGGGATCCTCCTCATCGCTGCTGCCGGCCCCCACAATCTCTGAAGGAAGCAGTCCACTCCCTAACGCTCCTGGCCACTGCTCTGAGCCCTCGCTTTCCTCAGCCATCCGCACCTGCTGCCGACGAACCACAACACATTTGTCTGAAATGGTTTAGAGTCTCCTGCCTGAGCAGGGGCTGGACTAGAAGACCTCCAAGGTCCCTGCCAACTCTGTTATTCAAGAGAGAAGCAACCTAGAATTAAGGTGAAATTTCCCGACAGTCAGAATAATTAACCAGGGGAACAACCTGCCTCCAGAAGTTTTGGGTGCTCCATCACTGGAGGTCTTCAAGAAGAGAATTTTTTTCTGGAATGGCATAGGTTTCTTGCTTGAAAAGAGGGTTGGACTAGAAGACCTCCTTGGGTCCCTTCCAATTCTGTTAATTAATCATTTTTCCAGGATGGTATAAGATCTCCTGCACGGAGCCAGGGTAGGACTAGAAGACCTCCAAGGTCCCTTCTAGCCTTAGGATTCCATGTTCTATGTTCATTCCAGAGTCAAAGGTTCCCCATCAGTTGCTCTTCTGGATTTGTGCAAAGATGTTGTATAAGTCCTTTCCCGCTCCAAACTGCAGTCTGCAACCCAGCGCGACCAGGGGTGGCATTCACAAACCCCAGCAACCGGTTCACTGCCCAGTTGCTGGATGGGCGTGGTCATGGTGGGTGTGGCCTACTGAAACTTCCGGGAGGGCTGTTTTTGACCTTCCCCAGAGTCCGGAGGCTTCCCTCGGGACTCTGGGATGGTGAAAATGGCCTCCCCCGGGCTCTGAAGGCCCACTAGAAGCCAGAAACAGGCCCGTTTCCAGACTTCAGGTATTTATTATTACCTGTATTGTCAGAGTACAACCTGTGTACAGTGAGATCAGTTGAGGCTCCCTTCGTGCACCGCCCCCCAAAAACACAACTCACAGTGAGGACAGAAGTCCCTAACCCATTCTCAACCTTATTATACTATGTGACCTTGTTGCACAATACGCCGGCCCTGCCAGTCTATCCTACTATGTAGACATGAAGTTATTTTCTGTTGAGGAGTCTGACAGCCACGGTTAGAAACTGTTCTTCAGCCTGTTTCTACCACTGGCTATGCTTCTCTATCTCCTTCCTGATGGCAGGAGCGTGAAGAAGGGCTGACCGGGATGTGAGTTGTCCCTGAGGATTTTCCTCACTCTTCTAAGGCAGCGAGCCCTAGCGAGGTCATCTAGCAGTATCAGGGAACAGCCCACGATGTTTTGTGCTGTGCTCACCACCCTCTGTAGTGTCTTTCTATCCACGGCTGTCAACCCAGCATACCACCCCATCATGCAATATGTGAGGCAGAGGTGGTATTCAGCAGGTTTTGACTGGTTCTGGAGAACTGGTAGTGGACATTTTGAGTAGTTTGGAGAACCGGCCAATCCCACTTTTCTACTGGCCCTGCCAACCCCATCTCTTCTTCGCCTCTTGTTGAGTCCCAGCTGGTCGGCTGGGTCTCCTTTGGTTGCCCTGCACAGGAGAATGGGTCTGGAAAGCAGGTTAGTGGGGTGGGGAGGGAAGCGGGATTGTGCAGTATATCCTTCCCCTGCCACACCCACCAAGCCACGCCCACAGAACCGGTAGTAAACAAATTTGAATCCCACCACGGATGTGAGGATGCTTTTTATTGTGGACCGGTAAAAGGAAGGCCCGTTGTCCTCCTCCCAGAGCCTCCATGCCCTTACCTGCATCCAAAATGGGCCACGTGGAGACTCCTGGGAGGGGAGGGGCAAGGTGGGCGGGGCCAGTCAGTCGTGTTAGGAATATGAGTCACCTAACAGGTATTGGGGTTAGAAATATATAAACCAGGATAGACATTTTAAAACTGTATCTTTAAGAAAATGCAAAACTGTAGTTGGGTGTGGTTTCTCAAAGGGCCATAAGATGGAGCCAGAAACCTGGGTTGTCTTAGTCTTAGTCTCAGAAGAGAGTGTGTCTAAGTGTATCTCTGTTTCCTTCTGTTGGAAAGTATTGCCGTTCCTCCATTTCTTCGAATTGACTGATATTTTCTGATTTAATGTAAGTCTGTTACTGAACTGTTTTTTGACACTGGACTTTGATATTTGGATTATCCCTGGATTGAAAAACTGACTGATTTAACTTGTGAATGACTTTGGATTGCTTATTTTGGACTTTGCTTAACGTTTCTGGAAGTAAAAACCTACATTTACTGTACAGTGTATCTGTGTGCTGTGTGTGTATTATTCAAACACTCCTCTCACATACGTCTCCCTGTATGCGCTCATTCTCCTAACGGGGAATTGCCTCAACAAGTCGGTTTGGCGCGACCAGATGCGAATGGAACCTCCAGTTTGCCTGAACCGATCCGAACTGGCTGAATCCCACCTCTGAGCGTGATTTTTCCAGACTGCGCTGGGAATAGTTGTGGTGACGCTCGCCCTTCTTCCCACCTGTGCTCTGTGAGAGAATAAAAGAGGTTTTTCGGAGTGAATCCCCCATCCCCTGGGGGTCAGGTTGGCCTTTCCCCAGAAATATCTGTTTTTCTAGCTGTAATTTCCTCCCTCTGCGAAGGATTCCCGGCTTTCTTTGAAGTCGGGCATTCATTTCTCTGAGTAAACAGCGTCTCTGAGTTAAAGCATTTTTCTTTTGCTTTGGGGAGACCAAAGGTCTGGAGTGTCGATATTAAATTTAACTCCCATGATCTATCCCCTGTGATCAGCCCTTCTGACAAGGCCGAGGAGCGATTGCTGTGGCTTTAGAGCAGGCTGGAGACAGGAGGTCCCTGTGCAATGAGGATCAAAACCAGACGGGGGTGAGATAAATAATCCAGCTTTCCTTCGTCCAAAAGACACTGCAAATATCCCCAAAACACGCTTGGCATTGGGGCCTCTGTATCTTCCTTCTCTTTTCCTTTACTCTTTTGCTGTTGGTGAAAGTTTAAAATAAAAAAGGGTGGGCATTTGAGCTGAATGGGACTGAAGCTTTTACAGAATGATAGACTTGGAAGGGGGACCTCAGAGGTCTTCTAGACAAGCCCCCAGCTCAAGCAGGAGCCCCATTTCAGACAGACAGTTTTCCGTTCTCTGAATGTATATGCCTAATCCTACATAGCTTTTTCTCTGGTAATATTGCACTATTAACTAGAGCATACAAAACATTTGCTGGACCAAGACTCGAATACAGCTCATCAGTCTGGAACCCACATTCCGTATCTGATATTAACACAGTTGAGAAAGTCCAGAAATATTTCACAAGAAGAGTTCTCCACTCCTCTACTCATTGCAGAATATCTTATGCCACCAGACTTGAAATTCTAGACCTAGAAAACCTTGAATAACACCATCTTCGGTCTGATCTAAGTATAGTATATAAAATCATACATTGCAATGTCCTACCTGTCAACGAATACTTCAGCTTCAACCATAACAACACAGGAGCACACAATAGATACAAACTCAAGGTTAACCACACCAAACTTGATTGCAGGAAATATGACTTCAGCAACAGAGTGGTCAATGTCTGGAATCCTCTACCTGACTCTGTGGTTTCTTCCCCAAACCCCCAAACCCTTTAACCTTAGACTGTCTACTATTGGCCTCACCCCCTTCCTAAGAGGTCTGTAAGGAGTGTGCATAAGCTCACCGATGTGCCTACTGTCCCTGTCCTATTGTTTCTTTTTATTTTTCTTACATGTATCCATTTCATGTATTCATAACTATGTACATACTTATGCCTGTTATCTTATTAGCGATCGACAAATCAAATCAAATAAATAAAAAGGTGACTCAAAAATGGCGCTTGCGACATTCAGAGAACCCCCCCAAAAACAATGGGGTTCTTTTTGGAGAATATTTCGCTCTGTTTTAGATACCGGGTTTAAGCGTGGCTTTATTTATGTATTCCTGGGGCAAAAAGAAATATGTCTAAATTCACGGAGGAGTTGATTATTTGGGAAGAGGGAGAGAATGCAAAGGTAATGAAAAGTATGGAAGATGTAATGGAAGAGCCAGGAATGACTGCAGGAAGAGAAAGTGTGAGAATAAAGGATTAGTAGATGATTTAGGGAAGAATGGATTAACAGGGTAACATTGGAAGGGAACTTGGAGGTCTTCTAGTCCAACCCCTTGTTCAGGCAGGAAACCCTATACCATTTCAGACGAACGGTTGTCCAATTTCCACTTAAAAAAATTCCAGTGTTGGAGCATTTACAACTTCGGGAGGCAAACTGTTCGATTGATTAATTGTTCTCACTGTCCGCAAATTTCTCCTTAGTTCTAGGTCGGTTCCTTCCCTTCTTGATTAGTTTCCATCCATTAATTCTTGTCAAGCCTGGTGATTCTTTGGAGAATAGGTTGATGTCATCATCTTTGTAGGAGCCCCTCAATTATTGGAAGACTGCTATCATGTCACCCCTATTCCTGATTTCGGTCTGTCTGTCTGTTTCTGTCACTGTCTCCCTCAGCCACAATTGGAATTGCCCAACAAGCCCCTTCGTTGCATCCGCCCAAACTTCAACCAAACCTCAGCTCAGCCAAACTCCTAGCATTCGTCCATGGCCCCATGGGAGCCTGACAACAGCCAATAGAATAACCCGTTCTTGCACAGGAACAGGAAGCTCAAATGCAAAGCCCAAGAGAAGGTATAAAAAAAACCCCTCCCACTCTCAACTCCATCTGGTCACCTACTCAGAAGCCATCAGTGGTGGGATTCAAATTGTTTTACTGCTGGTTCTGTGGGCACGGCTTGGTGGGCGTGGCTATGCGGTCATGTGACTGGGTGGGTCAAAAGAGAGAAACTTGCCTTAACAATGCTCTTGGAGCAGCGGTTTGGTCTAGATGACCTCCGAGGTCCCTCCCAGCCCTGGATTGCTGTGCTGTTTCAAAGCATCCTCTGAAGCTGCGTCTAGGGCCAGGGCTTGTGGTCCTTCCTTCCTCTCCTTTTTCTCTCTCTCCCTCTCTTTTTGGAACTACCGGTTTGCGGAACTGGATGTAAAATTTGCCAGACTATATTCATGAACTGGAATAGAGCCTGTTTGTAACAAGGTCAGCCAATGAGGACTGTTTGGAAACTGAAACTAGAAGGAGCCTTTGCTGAGAGTTACTTGCAACACGTTTCCAAGTTTGCTCCACGTTGGAGAAATCTACAACTGGTTTATAAAATCTACTTATTATGTTTATAAAGGTGTTAAATGAAGCATCAGCCACCTGTGCTTATTTTTCATGTTTCTGTCTGCGTTTGCTCCATGCTGGAGAAATCTACAACTGGTCTGTAAAATCTACTTATTATGTTTATAAAGGTGTTAAATGAAGCATCAGCCACCTGTGTTTATTTTTCTGGCGCTAAATTAATGCTGCAAAACTCTGAATAAAATTAGCATCCGGTTTGCCCAAACCAGCCTGAACTGGCTGAATCCCACCCCTGGGATCCATGTGTTTCCGCTCCAACATTAAACCATCTTTCCAATTAACCTCCATGTTTCCAGTGTCTTTCTCCCAGTTTGGAACTGAACCCAGATGGATATGTTTTCCAACAGTCGCTAAGTCACTTTTTTTCCAGCGCCGTTGTGACTTTGGTCACAAAATGAACGGTTGTAAAGTTGACAACTACCTATAAACCTTGAGACTTAAATCCCTTTGCAAATGCTTCTTCAGAGAGGGAGAGAGAGAGAGAGAATTAGGCTGGGCTAAAGTTTCTTTTGCTAAGCAATGAAGCCTGTTTTAGCGAAGCTCTTAAGAAATGGAGTGTGACCAGCTGTCTGTTCCTCAAGAACAGAATTCGTCCTCATCAAGCAGGAGAGAAATGATAAGAGGGGGCCGTAAGACCGTCTCCTTGAATCCCGCTGTTTATGATCTTCTCAGATGAGTTAGATAAAGAAAAAGAGGGCCGCTCTTCAGATTTATAGCTGCCGTTAAATGGAAACCCGTAAGATATAAGGTGATTGCGAGAGGCTGGAGGATAAAGCCGCGACTAATGAAAGGACGTCTTCAAAAACAAAATTAATACACGAACACGGTGGTGCATCTGGGCGAGATAAACAGGTTGCACAGAGAGCGGCGGGAAAGGTGCGTCGCAGGTAGATGGACGGGTATAGATCATTTTAAAATGTGAAGGTTTTTAGTGGAGTATAAATCCTGATGTGGTTTCTGAGTTTCGTGGGGCCCTATTACTGTTACGGTGTTTTAATGAGTTATAACAGAATTCTGATTGGAAGGTGATAGATGGTAGGTAGAGTGCACATGTCAGGTGACTTACATTCCTTTGATATTTGGATTATCCCTGAGCTGAAAACTGACTGCCTTTACCTGTGAATGACTTGGACTGCTTGCTTTTTGGACTTTGCTTTAACGTTTATCGGAAGTAAAAACCTACATTTACTGTACAGTGTATCTGTGTGCTGTGTGTGTGTTATTCTTCACTACTCTCACTGCGTCTCCCTGTATGCGCTCGTTCTCCTGACGGGGAATTACCTCAACAGCACAGATAGACAGGCAGACTGACCTATACAAACACAGTCTCAGTAGGTACGTATGGTAGATAGACACACTCCATTAAAGGAGAATATTTTTAGGGTGGAAATGAGGGGTCCTTGGTGTTGGCTGAATTGGGTTATTTTCTCACAGACATTTCATGACCCAACTAGGTAACATGATCAGGTTTTCCCCCTTTCAAATTATATTCTAGTGGCTTGCCTGTCAGTGTTGATGCGAGAGATCTTGGATACACTCCAAGAAAGCATCTCAATACCACAAGGAGATAGATAGATAGATAGATAGATAGATAGATAGATAGATAGATAGA